>JARJDW010016967.1:0-17846 GCA_030264715.1 Adinopsis sp. GC000173 | reverse complement strand
TTCTTTAAGTGTTTTTTTCATAAAAATTGTCGATTTACTTGCATTTTTTAATTAAATTTCTCTAATTTGTGCATTTTCTAACAACATTTCCAAAAATATCTAGAAAATTAGTTACAATAAGAAAAATTTTACATAAAATATGCAAACATTTTATAAAAAGTTGCAAATAATGAGTAAATCTGACAGTTTTCTAAGAAATTTCTTGTTTTTAAAAGGGTTTTCCTTCAAAATTCCACAATTGTCAATTTACTTGTATATTTTCATTAAAATTTCTAAATTTTATGCATTTTCTAACACGTTTTCGAAAAATATCAAGAAAATTTGTAACAAAAAGCATAATTTACATAAAAAATGCAGAAATTTTATAAAGTAGTGACTAAATCCAAAATTTTTCTAACAAACTTTATTTTTTATAGCGAGTTTCAATTTTCCAACAACTTATCGAAAAATATTAAGAAAATTTATAACAAAAAGCAAAATTTATATAAAAAATGCAGAAATTTTATAAAAAGTTGTAAATAATGTATAAATTTGACATTTTTCTAACAAATTTTAGTATTTTATAGAGATTTTTCAACAAAATTTCACAAATTTGTGCATTGTTTAACTCAACATGAAAGAAGGTTGCCCATCCGTGTGTCCGCCGATGATCTTTAGGATGTTTTAGTTTCATTAGCACGTAAATTGCTTATAGATGGTGCCATATTGCTACGTTAACACGATCAACTTCGTTTTCGGCGGTTTTTGGTACCTGCAATGCGACGTCATCGGCAAGATTGCGACAATCATAGCTGATGACTTCCAGAACGCGCTGAAAAACATCGGTTGAATCCAAATATAATAAGCTAGTTGTTTACGGTAATATATACCGCGCTTGTAAATTGTAGGTCCCGCCGGGCATGTAGCCGAATTTCGGGCGCTCTGGATGCTGTTAGCCCGCATTACGCGTGAAGTTGGCTTAGGTTCATGCTACGTAATGTCGTTCCTCTGCCTCTACCTCTTCTTGATCATCACGCTCACCATCTACGGCTTGCTGTCGACGCTGCAATCTGGTTTTGGTACGAAAGATATTGGATTGGCAATCACAGCCGTTTCATCGATCATCCTCTTGTATTTCATTTGCGATGAGGCGCATTATGCGTCTAATTGCGTACGTATGTGGATCGATGCGCGTCGTTCTTGAATTAATTGGTAATTGATTTTAGGTTAGGGTTTATTTACAGAAGAAATTGCTGCTGGTCGAGCTGTCCTGGATGAATGATGACGCCCAACAAGAGGTATATAATTAATAGTCTCCAATTTGTTTTCACTGTTTTAATGATTGTCAAACAAGTTCAAGTGCAGCGCGTTTAATTGGTTGCATACACAATGTACTTTCGATTATCCGTATATAATAATTTTTTCGCATTTGTCATGTATTTAAAAATTTATGTTTGCAGCATCACTATCAAAAATAAAAAATCTAAATTCAAGGCCGTGATGCAAACGAGTAGTCCAAAGTATTATACCTAACATGTGTGCACTTAGTATTTGTTTCAATTGTCATGTAAGCAATCAAGACTAGTTGTAATGTCTTCTTATTTAAGTGTTTACAGGCTGATACTAAAAATTAAATATGTATTAAGGAAATTAATTATCTCAGATAATCAAAAGTGCACAAAGTAGAAGAGCTTTTTTATAAGTTTACACTAAGTAATAGGCAGTAAATGTTCGATATTTTTACACCAGTCTACAACAATTTTAGTTTTTAATATAATAAGAATCTGTGTTTATTAACTCAAAGTATTCTTATAAATATTTATTCAAACTAAGATAAATTTTAATCGAAAATGTACCGGGAAAAAAACATAATTAATGTTATTTGCTCTGTTTCGTTTCACAGAAAAGTCGCCGTTTAGCCTATTTTTAACATCAAATCGTTGCATAATTTATCAAAATCGTAATAATTTAATGTAGGCAACACAGTGTACACAATCATTTCATTATTCATATAATTATCGATTGATTTACACTATTTTGACCCCTTTACTAGAAAATTCTTTAAGTGCTATTAAAAATGATCGGTATTGTTGTTTTTTTCAAAGCAAACCAACAAAATTTGTTTAATAATTATTATTCAAGTATTTCGTTTCGGTGGAGTTATTTGTTGCTATCCTCAGGATGAACAGAATTCGTATTAAATTAATTGGTCAATAATCAATATACTTTTAATAAATAAATTAAATTAAGCGCTTGATTAGTTCACAATAAATCATTTTGGATTATAATGGATAGTCAACATATTTCGAAGGTTACATCATCACCAAAACTATAATTATAAATAAAAATACGAAACAACAAACAATAAATAAAAAACAAAACTACGTCAATTTAATAAAGAATATCCAAAAAATTAAAGTGCTTGATTTCAATTTATTCGTTTATAACAGAATTTGATTCTTTAGAGCCCTTTTGATTTCAAATGCCTCAAGCAAATTCATTTTCCCTCCTTGGTTTGTAAAAATGTAACTTTTTTTATAATTTACAGAAGGGAGGTGTGATATTTGTGAGATATTTGCATGAAAAGCATTATTGATTCTAATTGTTAAGCATAATTAAAAATAGCTTAAGTTTTTTGTAAATATTTATGATAACACTCAATATTTATATTAAAAAAATCCATTACGAATTGAAATAATAGAATTCCTTTTGCAGATTAATATGTTCTTGCGTGCGACCGAAATGAATCCGACTGATATGAGTTTGGGTGGCTTCTTCGACGTCAATCGAAATTTGTTCAAATCGGTGAGTAAACAATTTATCACATGAATGGTGTTTACATTAGTAAATAAATTTATCCAAATTTAAAATAGCAAACGTATGACGTACAAAATTTAATAATATAAATAAAAACTTTATTCGAATTTGCTACTTTGTAATTGTTTAAATTTTAACGACATTGAAATATCTCAAATTCATTGCTTTTTTGATCATTTTAAAGTTTTTCAAGGAAAAAGAGTAAAAATTACAATAAACGCAAAAGCTATAAAGAAGACAAAAAATACTATAAATTGGGAAAACAACGCAAAAGGTTGAGAAAAACGCGAAGACATACAAAAAATTGAAAAAAATAAGTTGCAAGAGTTCGAGACTATTCAAACCACCCACGTATTTTTTGAAGTAATTACATTTTATATGTTTTCATGTTTTTGTTCAATTAGTCGCAAATGACAATCGGCAATTATCATACATACAGAAATTTCTACTTCTTCTTCTTTATGAGATATAAAAGACAAATTGTTGTAAATTTTACACAGATTACATCTATGGGCAGCATCAGAATTAAGGAGTTAGTTCTAAAACTACATAAAATAAGCATTATATGCATAAGAATTTAATAAATTTCACATAATGCCATGAATTTTACTTGTTTTCCGATTTGTAAGGTTTATGCTGAATAAAATGCTAATCAACTTTATAAATCGGGGGATAGATATACTTCATAACATGAAAGTAATGTTAAAATGCCTTATTTGCAGCTTTTGGCGACAATGGTCACCTACCTAGTGGTACTGCTTCAATTCCAAATCAGTATACCGGAAGACACGGATGTGAAGGCGCTCAACATGACACTTTTTACAACACCAACACCAAAGTAAGCAATGACATTATTAATAATGATATGCAAGAATTTGTACCTTCATAATTCAATAATAATAAAATCAATTTTTAACATTATCTCTGCTTAATATCCCTTTGCGAAAAAATAAAATAAAATAAATGTTATGCCACGCGAATCAAGTTCACTGGGGTACGAAGGGTGGTTGGGTGACGTCATGCAACCTTGAAATAGTGGGGGTGCGAGCAGCGGATCGCCGTCGCGTCGCGACGTTACTCTCGCTCGACAGCGGCGTCCGCAACACGCGCTCGCGCTCGATGGTTGTTGCAATCTCTCGTCCGATTTTCTAATTATGTGACGCGATTTCTGGCGATGTTTGGCGTACTTCTGGCGGCGCTCTTATTGCACGTTTCGTTCGCTTACATAGGTAAGGATGGCATTCATTCATACATTAATTGTTTGGCAATTTTAATTTGCAAAATTGTTTTGTAGAGTATGTGGAGGTTAGTAACTGTGAAAGTTGCATGCTGCTGCTGACATGCAGGCACTTACATTCTGTGATCGCCGTGTTCAACGCCAGTTTCGCGCCGCTTGATGATAATTCGACGTACTACACGGACTTTGAGCGATTTCTGCCGCCGGTGCATCCACGCCTGGCTGTAAATCAGCGGTAAGTGATTAGTGTGCTTTGATGTTCGGTGCAATTAAGATAAAAAGTTGCTATTTATACTTTCACTAAGTTCGAATCAAGCGTGTTTTACGATAATTAAGCTTTGCCGAATTGTGTAAAGTTTGAAAATAGAACAAATTATTTATTTATTGCAGTGTTTGAAAAGTTTTAATGAAGTAATACGTATTTAAACTCTAATAAATAGTAGATGAGACAAATGTGTATTACAAGCACTTATTTTCGTGTTAATACACAATTTTGAATTCCAATAATTTTAGCTTAAGTACGCCGTCATAATTTTAGCTAAAATGGTATAAATAATAATCAACATTTAATATATATTATTTTTTGGGCTTTAAATATAAAATTTAAAAATATTTAAAGTTAATTCAAAGTAAATTATATAAATATTGAAGTGTTCTTATCATCTCGTTTGGCGCGTTTGCGCAGATATGTGACTCAAACATAACCTAAAAATTGTTCCACCACATAAACTTGATTAATTAATTCATACTTTTTTAATATCATTAAAAACACTTAATTAAACAAATATATTCAATATTATAAATAATTAATATTAAAAAAAACTGCTCTTAATGAATATTGAATTCGTTATATTTTATCATTTATTTGATTGAAATTTTATGTGCGATATCGTAGTGTAATCTCACCTGTTTATTAAAATAGCAAACACTCGTTTGGCAATATTATTTGCTTAAAAATTAGCTAAATAATGTAAATAAGGAATCGAACAACACTCATTGATTTATAACCTCACTTTGTGACAGCGACAGCTTGTTACCAACTTACGAGCAATGAAGTGGCAACTGGGGACATCTACAAAAGAGTCGCTTATTTAACATTTAATTGTCATTTCATTACACCTTTATCAACTTTATGTATATCATAATGTGATGTTTTAACACTAGTTTTAAATGTACATTGTAGCTTAATTTAATGTAGTCAGCGAAAACGTAATTTGATTTTAAATAAATTGAACAAGAAATATTTTGCATTGACGTTTGGAAAATTTTAAAATGTTGTATTTAATTCACGATTTAATTACAACACATTCTACACATTTGATTATCTTTTTGATTAAAATATAGCAATGTAAGCTATGTATAAAATATATGCGATTTTGGAGATATTTTTGTTTAATATATTTACTTCTATAAGTTGGCAATTTCCATATCTGAATGACATTTCTATTATGGCGATTTGTTTTGATTGGTTTTGATCTAAAAATACAAAACGGTATTTCACGAATAACAATAACTATGAGTTAATTGACAATAATAGCGTTACATAAATGGATGTATAGAATACATTAGAAATGTAAGTAACATATTTATTCAATATTGAAATAAAAAATTATTCGTACATATGTAATTCTAACCTAGAAATATGATATTTTCGCAACATTTATGTAAGTTGGGAAACCTTAGATATGTGTTCCACAAAGCACATTACTATGTAACTTCATTAGTACCACATAGTTCAGTTCTAGATTATGAGCTTATTTCAAATATAATTATCCTTAATTAGAAAGCAAATTTTTATGGCAAGGCATAATTTTCTATGTTACTGTAACTTTTAGAATAAATGGAACACATTCAAGTGAACATTATAGCCGGCATGAGATAATGTTAAGTACGCATGTAGCACCTACTGAAGTCTTATTACAGTTGAATAAATTATAGCGAACGTTTTTATGGTCACTTTTTAATTTGGTGAGTAATTTAATTACACTTTTATGTATACGCGGAAGATAAACATACTTTGAAATATAAAAATGCGCATTTTAGATATAGTAATTAAGATAAATGTTATTGTTTCACAGAATTTTGTATTTTTGTGTATTTTAAACGGCGGAATTTTTACTATAAAAACGTTCTTGATTCATCTAAAAGATTTATCGGAATGTTCTTCTAGTTTATGGTATAAAACTTTTTTTTTCAAGTTTTTATTAATTGTGCAATATAATTTCGAATCGAACGGATTATGGTCTAACGAAGAAGTTGATTTTTATAAGGGTTTGTTGAAGCTGACAAGAAGACTAAAGTTGGGACGAAAAATATGTAAAAAATCGTTGGACAAAGGCAATATAGTATTATTATGCGGATGAAATGGAGAGCCTCAAAATGGCTTTTGGGCCTAATTTAAACCTTCATGGGCGCTGAGCAAACTATAGAGTTAAGGGCTCCTTTACAAATTTTATATTAACCTGCCAAGAGCTATGTCGTTATTGCACAACAATTTTGGTAATGCAATCTAAAACATTACGTTTTTAGAACGTATCACGTGCCCCAATTTGTCGCAGGTCCTGAGGAGGTGCCTTTTCTGCTTTGTGGTAAATTATGCTTTGGCCTGAGCATCGTTGCAATAGCCAGTACTAATTTTTGTTTGAAAAAGTTATGTTATTTCCTTATTTATTCACTTTTATTAACTTTTCGTTAAACCTTAAATATTGTTGCGAATACGTATATTTTAGACCTCTCTCAACAATTTATTTATTTCTTTAATAATTTGTGGATTAAGTGCACCAGACATTGCGTTTTTTAAACATACGAGTGGAATGAAAAAATCGGAACGTCTGGCAACGACGCTGATCTGAACACTGTTATTGTGAAGTAGCATGAAATTATAAAAATAACATATCTGTGAAGAATTCCTCAAACGATCAAACAAAATTGATTAAAAGCGCAGCTGTAGGTTGAAATGCGAAAAATTTAATGCGCTTAAATGAAAGGGCACACAATAACAAACCGAAACAAATGCATTTATCGATCAAATATTGTATAACACAGACAAGTGTAGACATTTTATTAATATATTGAAATATAAAAATTAATCGATGATACCATTTCTGCCCCAATTCCATATATATAGCGCGCAACATTGACACAAAAGACGTGCCATGGATGTGGGGTAAACATTCGCAAAGTAGCGGTACGAATCCTTGGAGAATTCACCCTCTCTCTACCGCTTGCGAGCAAAAAAAAGTGGATTGAATATTGAATCCCCAGCCTCAGTAGCGTAGCGTAACCATGGTATAGGACATTTAGATATCAAAACACCCTTCTCAATAGTCTATGTGTGTATTTATGTGTGTATGTGTGCACCCCACACGTACCCACCCTCTTTCTTTCTTTCAGGCACGTGCTAAAATCGCGCGCTGCGTATGAGATTCATGGTGTACATGTGGGGAATTGATGCCAAATTATTGAACCTTTGAAGTTTTTTATTTATCGATTGTAAATTTAAGATGTCAAAAGCGTCTTCGTGCATAATAAATTTTGTCGAAATTTGCATTACTGATTGGTGGTGATAGTGTTGTGTGAATCTTGTACGCATTTAAAATGTATGTAAAATCAATTACGATTGGATGACAAGCGGCTTTGTAGTAATTTTATTTTAGCGTCTGTGGTGGAGTGTTCTCTGTTATTTATTGAATTCGTTGGGATTGACTTGTATATTTAATGTTGAAAATTGAAAATTTTATACATTACTTGCCGGGCTATATTTTTTTGATTATTATTTATTTTACAAATAATTTGAATTATTGTTAATGATACTATTAATTTTTGATAGAAGAGTTAACATTCGCAGTTGCAGTAATTTTATTATAGAGGCTGTAGAGTGTTCTCTGTTCTCTGTTTATTGAAATCGTTGGGATTGACTTGTATATTTAATGCGGGTGAAAATACATTTAGGTGATCGAAAGCATTTTTTGATTATTGTTTAGTTTATAAATAGTTCAATTATTATTAATTTTTGATAGAAGAGGTAACAAGCATATTTGGAGTACCTAATTTTATTTCAGCGGTTGGAGAGTGTCCTGAAATTTATTAAATATGTTAGGAGTGCCATGTATATTTAAAGCTGATGAAACTACATTAGATTCTTGGTCATAATTTTCTAATTATTGTTTAGCTTGCAAGCAATTCGATTTACTGTTGGCAATGGATACTATAATATTAATTTTTGATTGAAGGAGTAACAAGTGTAGTTGCAATAATTTTATTTTAACGCTTGTATAGAGGGTCCTGCAATTTATTGAATTCGCTGGGATTGACTTGCATATTTTATGTCGGTGAAAATACAATACATTAGGCGCTTAGTCATAAAATTCCGATTATTGTTTAGTTTACAGACAATTCGATTTATTGTTGATACTATAACATTAATTTTTGATGGAAGAGGTAAATGAGAAAATGATAGGTAAGGGTTGTAATGTATATTTATTTATAATTTACAACTATATTTATTATGTAGAATACCAATTTCTCATAGATTTAAGCCATTCGTATTCAACGGAATGTGCAACACGTTCAAATAGAAAATATTGTGTTAATTAGAAGTATGACTATATTTATTTTTGCGATATTTGCACTAGAATGGGCAAAACAGAAATTTACATAGTCGAAATAATAGAGCATTACGCACAAATACATCGTTATCTTTGAAGATTTCCAGTTTGCATAATCTGATCAAGATTGTATTAGTTTTTTCAAAATTTAAATAAATAATGCAAATTAAAGGAATATCCCATCTTCGACGCTATATCCATATTAGAACATAAAGTCCACAACCTTTCCAAATGTTCAATTTACGAAGCCAATTTCTTAAATTGGAAATCAGAAGAGTATTTTCATGGAATTTTCTGTTTTTGCAAAATGTAAATATTATTATTTAAAAGGTCAAATAACTAATAACTTTGTTCAGCGATTTGTTTTGTTAAAAATGTTTTGTTTTGTTGCCTGTTAAATATTAAGAAGAACACATCTAATCAGTCTTTATAATAATTATTTTTAAAGCGAATATTGAAAAATTATTATTGAAAATTAGTTTACTGTAAATGGGACTAATGTTTTATAATTTTTCCTAATTTAATAAAATTACTTTTTTAAACTGTACTAAGTATACTTTAGTAATCTCACTCATCGCATGTTGTCATCGTTGTTGTCATATAAGACGATTGATTCTTTAGTTTTCAAACATTCTCATTTAGCTTATATATATTTTTAAATTTAATACTCCCAGTTATTTATATAATACAAACATAATGGGACTGAAGATTGATTTTGAGATACATGCATACGATGATTAAAATTCGACAGCGCTTCCCTCAGATTACATTATAATCCTCATGCTTTTTAAAAGGGGATATTAAACGTTAATTTCAACCACCCTTAATTTCATCATCATCATTTTGCGTTTGCGATCGCAATTAACTGCGAAATAAGACATTGTGCGCGCTGAAGATGCTTTCGACATTAATTTTGCTCGTCTATAAAAGAGGATGTGACATTGTCAGCATGAAATATTCGTTTTTTTAGTGGAGTACGAGCGACAATGAATGGCGACACAATGCAGCGTAGATTAAGTGTTTTCGAGCATAAAGTAGGCGAATAATAGGATGGCCCTTACTGTTTGCTTTGCGCGAATAGTAATTAATTCAAACATAGTTCATATTTTAGGTTAATGAATTGGCTGACTGGGGTGGGGGAAGAGTATGAAATTAATATTCATATCCGAACCATGGCATTTAAATATCGCGTTTAACCTACATGTAATTAATTTAATGTTTAATTACCCATTTAAATAATATCGCTTATATCGTCATTGTGAAAATATATTGTTACAAAATCTAATTTCGTGAAAATTGGTAACAGTTTATAAATTAATAGGAACTAAATTGTTATATTGATGCATAATATATGGGGATATTTATAAATGGATTATCTTAAAGCTTTTATTATTTTTTACAATAAATTTCCATTAATGCATATTTGAAAACGGAGTGACAGGATTTGCATATCTCAAGTTGTCGGTTCGCATTCATTCATTAATTTTTATTATTTATGTTTTATATGGACTATAAGGCTGGTATGTGTCCAATGACAATTGATTTTCATAATTCACAGATTATCACGTTGTTAGTGAGAAGTTAGATTGAGGGTTTATTTTTGTTTTATTTAATATATCAAAAGATAACGCTTGCAAAACTTAATCCGGCAAAATTTTAATTTGTATGATCGATATGCAATAATTTTCCTCGTTTGAAAGAAAATTCAATTTTTGGTTGATTACTTACAATTGCTGTTTTGTTTAGTGTTCATGTACTAACCCTTTGTACTCTTTAAATAATTTTGCGAGGTGTGAATGGTTTTCATATGAACGCAATGGTAAAATGTATTTGTCGCCTACATGGCGACATAGGAGCGCAACGGTAAAACTATGTTGTCGCCTATATGGCGACAGTGGAGTGCAAAGGGCTAAAACAGTATATGCTGAAGGTTTTTTCTCCCGCATTGTTGATTGTTTTGAATTTTGCAAAGCTCAGTAAAATTCTGTAAGACGAAGAATTTTAGAATATACAGTTTTGTATGCTCCTTCTAGCCAATTTTTTAGCAGAAAGGCACAAAATCTGAGTAATTATGAAGCTCAGAGATGCAGTTGTAAAGTCATGACGCTTTCCTGGAATGCCGAGGTGTTCATTTCGGAGTCACTGTGTACATACCATTTGTAGTCCTAAAATCATGCCTTGTCGTTGCAACCAGAACAGTTTGCTATCAGATATACAATCAAAAATTTAGCCAATAGATTTTCTTTTTGATGTCGCCTAATATTAAGTCATTAATACCTTCGAAACGATACGAGACTCGTAACAGTTAGAAATTGGCACCGTTTAACCTAGCGTCCAGTATACAAAAGGCAGGTGTTTGCAAAGCTCAGACAGCTAGGTAGTTCCGGGCTAGTGAACCACGATATTTAAAATTACGAATTTAATTTAATAGTTCACGCTATCAAAAATGTTGCTTACCGTTGCTCAAAATTCTTCCAAATATTTTTTCGCACCCAGTAATTTCTTTTATCTTTACTATTATTATTATTATTATTATTATTATTATTATTATTATAAATTTGGCAGCAAAAAGCTGCTTTTAGAACAAAACGAAGGCATTCAGATCTTTAAAGCGTTGCTATTTTTCATTTTTCATTCTCTTTTGGCTTCTTTTCGTTTTTTATTTTTTGCGATTATTCTTATTCATTATAATTTTTTTAATTGAAAGTAAGAAAGACGTGTAGAAAAACAAAGAAACAAATTGCAAAGTTGCGAAATGATGCGAAGACTTAAAACTTGTCAGGCACCCTGCATATAATAATATACCAAAATTAAACTACGTTTTATAGTGTTTGTTTATTATCGATTAATTGTCTAATATCTTACGCTTGAATATATTATTTACGTTAGTATTAATAAATAAATTACTCAGCTTTTTAGAATAATTATTATTAATCGATTTTTGGTGAAAATAAACGAATTTATTTTAATTTAGCGTTGGCATGGAAATAAATTATTCATTAACTTGCAATTAAATGGCATATAATGAATAATACAAATTTCGTTCTGACGTTCAAATAAATTAACATGTTTTTCTCATTCATTCCATTTTAACACAAACATTGAAAATTTAGATTTTTTCAAATACCATTAAATGGCAATAAAAGCATATAATGGTATTTACTCTCGTATATGCACATTTAGCCACAAACAATTTTTCAACATTACATTCGCGTATAAAAAAGCTTTTGTGCACAACTGCAACAACATGAAAAATTGTACAAAGCGTCACAAGCGTATTGAAATCGTTGCCTGAATAGAAAATAATATATAGCATTCACTTCAATTTATTTATTCGAGTGTTCAATTGGATTATTTACCAACAACTATATAAAATCAAAAACCTGCACCAGCGGGAGATTTGATCTTCATGCTTTTTATTTAAATTTTCGTTTGTTCGAATTTTTCCTCTTTATTTTATTTTCTCTACGAAAGATATTTATCTTGTTACAGTCACCTGCTTCGCGTTGTTTAATAAAATTTTAAAGAGCAAACCTTTTTATATTTCGCTTTTTTATTACGTTTGTCACATAAACTTTATATTATTTATTATAGCTGAAAATATTATATTGTCGCAAACATTTTATTTTTTAAAAAAGTATTATATTACACAAAAAATGATAAAAAGTTAGAATTGGAAGATGTATAAGATAATAAGAAATATTTTTTTTTTGCCAAAAAAATGTATTTTATATTTTAGTATTAAAAAGAATATACCCAGACGTAAGTATGTTTATTTTTATATTTCTGTTGCAAAAGGTAAATAATTTCGCAAAATCGTTACAAAAAATATTAAAACAGAAAGATAATTTTATAACAAAACAGCGAAAAAATTATTTTATTATCTTTCTGTAAGAGGACGGGTCGATGATGCAAAAAGATTGAAATCGTTATTTACCCTAAAGATAATTAAATAATTAAAGTAGAAACTCAATAGGTCAATTTGTCTTTAGTTTAGTTCAGAGAATTTTTTATGTGTCCTTACATATAGTGTAAACAACGTTTTCTTGAACTAAATCTAGAACAATAAGAACCGTTCGTTGATTAATAATTTGTAGCAAAACCTTATTTAAATTATATACATACCTATAATTAAAATGTTACATGTCATTTATTCAAAGAAAATGGAAATGTTTGTAATAAGAATATAGTTTGAACTTTTACGTATTTTAATTTATTTTATTTTGCGCTTGAATTTAAGAATTGACAGTTATTCGCATAATGTATTTTAAGATTAATTAAGTATTCTTTAAATTTTCAGAAATTCAAAAATAACTTTTAATATAATATAATGCGTAGAAAACAATCAATAGCAATAGCAAAAGTATATTGATTGTAAAATACAAACATATTATCCAAAGAGTGTACAATATAGCTTTGCTGAGTTTCGCTGTTTTAGCTGTTTTGAAACCTATATTTATTCCTAACTATCTTCTCACTTTGATTTAAATAATAAGGAGTTTTTAACATTTTTTAAATGTAGGAATTATGCCCGAACAAAACTGAATCTGCTGAAATGTTAAAGCTATAGAAACTATTATCGGACATAGTAAACAAAAAAACCATTATCATAAATATTCCATTCCAATCAACATAATTCTTTACCACTAGCCTACATACATACATAGAATAAGCAAAACAATCACATTTCCATGCACTTTGTGCTGCAATAAATATTTAAAAAGCTTCGTTTTTTTTATGTGAAAATCGATTCTATGAATTTTGACGTATGTGTATGTATGTGGAGAGATAACAGGAAAATGTTAGACGAACATGGTGAGAGTAATACGGTTACCAAAATGTATGCAAATGTATAATGCATATATGGGGGTCTGGCGAACGAAATTAAATTCACCCGACACGTGTTTTTTCATATCGATTTAAAGTATGTGTTTGTATGTATGTGTATGTGTACGAAATTGAAATCATGTGTTATATGGGCGCTTTAAGCCGTGTCAGAAATTTTAATTAGTCTTGTTGCATATTGTAATAGAAAATTATGCAAATTCGCGCGATGGAATATATATGTTAGTGTTTACAAAACAGCATGATGTATTTATCTTTTAATTTAATTCATTTGCAGATGGTATTGAGTTTTTTTGGGAATTTTAACAAAATCCTTGGCGACATAGAAAACCTGATAGGGTTAAATTAAATGATAAAATTTTAATCTAAGTAGCTATTAGGGAAAACTTGGGTAATGCCGCAACTTGGTCTATCTTAAATATTATTAAGTGTAGAGATCAGATAAACGCATCAGTAGCTGGCAAACATTGTGTAAGCTAACATAATGCAAAATGTCGACAGTTTCTCAACAAATAAATTAGCAGCCCTACAATAATATTTCGTGTTTTTTGTTGTAACTGAAATGCGCACCAAAATTGAAGACAAATTATCTCTATATACAATAATTATTTCTGGATCTGGTAATATTTACACAAAAAGACATTCTGCTGTGCATTGCTAAATATTTTCAGATATAATTTGCACTAGATTGCCCTTCACATCTTCTTGAAATAAAATTTGCCCAACGGGGTAATGACGTTCCTAGCTTAATTTGATATGAATTTGGAAAAGACAACGAATGATGGTTTAGATGTGAATTATGTTTGGAATACGGAATACATTTTACAGGACATCCCTGATAATTACAAATGATTTTTGTATATTTAACGACAAGTTTACAATATGTAGCTTTTTAACTTATTTTATTTATTAGAGCGCAATTACCCTACCAGTTTTGCCATTACCTCTTTATGATTTTTGCGCCTTTTTTGAGTTTTTTAAACCAAATTATATTAATTCGGAAATTTTATATTTATTTAGATAGTATATTAGTTGCTCTTTCATGTACATTAATTGCAATTTATTCGTTATTTCTTATTTAAGAACAATTATCAATTATTCTTAGGGGTGCGGAATTTCCCCACTCTCCCCTAAATTAAATGATGCAATTTTAATCTGATTAGCTATTAATAATGCAGAATATATTAAATCATTATGAGATTGTATTTTATATTAGTAGCACTAAAAAATACTTACGCACGGGTCAATATTACACAACTTTTAATTAATAGATTAGTGCTTACGTAGGAAAGTATTAATTTATTAGTGTTTATTAAATACACTTGCCTAATTTGTCTACTGATAATTAACAAAAGGTCACAGCGTTAATTTTAACTAGAATTTACTAAAAATGTTTTTAACAAGACTTATATACAGGGTGGTCCATTTAACTTGAGACAGGCGAATAACTTTGAAACAGTGCATTTTAGGAAAAAATGTTTCGAATAAAAGTTGGCTAAAATGAAGGGAAAATTTAATGGTACTAATCACTTTTGGCCATAACCGCAGCTTTATGGTTATTTTGACATCAACTTTGTTTTTTTAAATGCAGACCCCCATTTTTTGGTTCAGAATTCCAATCTATATAAAAAATGGGGCAACTTTTATCAAAATAGTTTTTTAATCTGATTGAAAATAAATGTTCATCTCGACTCCATGTTTGTGTTTTAAACATTAATTAAAAATCTTATCTATAATATCATAATTATTTAAAACATACATTTTACGAAGGAAAAATATACTATGTTTTTGCGTTGAAATAATAATTTTCGACATTGTATTATGGAGTTGATGGAACCGAAACTTGATGAATAATAACAGCGAATGTTGTACACAAAATGTAAAAATAACCCAAAATCAATGACACACTATACAAATACATACTCCGGTCTGGCATATAAAAAAAACATGAGAATGTATATGTAGAAGAAATATAGCGCGCTGTATTTTTTATTCACATAATAATCGATTAGTCGAATATAAATTACAAACGATTCAAGCATTATATACATACTATGTATGTAATAGGTTGCTTTTTTATCGGTGCTATTTTCAACAATTTAAGAGCAGCCGTTCCTCGCTGTTGCCATAAAAGGCATAAAACGGTTTTATCTCAATTCTTTTTTATATAGAAATGGGATTGTATAATGCTTTCCAATAAATATTGGAAACAGTTTTTTGTCAACTAAAGGAAATGATTTGATTTGATTTGTGTGCCAATAATGAATTTTGATTGCAGCGATAAATTGCAACTAATGTAATTCAGTATTGAAAAATCAGAAAGAGGCGCAAAAATCATGAAGGGGTAATCGCAAAATTGGTAGGGTAATTGCGCTCTAACAAATAAAATAAGTAAAAAAGCTACTTATTGTATACTCATCGTTAATAATATAAAAATCACATTTGTAATTATCAAAGGTGTCTTGTAAACTGCATTCCCTATGAATTATTCCGAATCATTCATTGCGTTTTCCAAATTCATGTCAAATTAAGCTAGGAGCGTCATTATCCCGTTAGGCAAATTTTATTTCAATGAGATGTGACGGGCAATCTAGTGTAAATTATATCTTAAAATATTTAGCAATGCACAACAGAATTCCTCTCTATATTCGTTCCTGATTTGCGCGTTGCCAGAAACATTATTTTTTGACTGTACTGTTATCAATTTTATAATCATATTATATAGTGACAGTGAACTACAGGTGCAGTGAGTCAACATAAGCTTATAAAAAAGTTATTTTTTTTAACAATTATGTATTGTTTTTATGACAATACAGAGTGTTTGATTCACCGACGTACGAAGTTTGTTCAAGTTCTATTGCGACATTTGTGTTTTTTTTAAGTATTTATTTAATCTTCAATATCTATTTTACTTCTTTCAAAGTAATCCCCATCAGATATTATGCACTTGTGCCAACGTTTTTTCCACATCTCGAAGCCCTTCAAAAAATCAGTTTTTGTAATCTTGTTCAGCTGCTCCTTCGATGCCGTTTTTTTCTCCTCAATCGTGGCGTAGGGTCGTCCTTTCATGGGATATCTTTAATTTTGGAGCCGCTCCATCCTCAAATCATTGGTAAAAATCGCATGGCACGAGCCAACCGATATGTTGAGTTCTTCAGCAACTTCTCTTTCCGTGATTCGACGATTTTCCAATTTTATTTTCTTCAGTTCAGCAATGTTTTCGTCTATTATTGACGTGCTGGGGCATCCAACACGCTCTTCGTCGTTCATATCTTCTCGGCCCTCTGAGAACATTTTGTACCACCGATAAACTTCCAAGATAACTTCATCATATGCCATTCGATGCAAAAAATCGAAGGCGATCGAAAATACGTGTGAAAAAAACCGCTGCTAAAAGTTAACTGATCATTCAAAATGACCGAAATTATCAGCTTAAGTAAGATAATATTTACATTTTAGTACTTATAAAAAGATAAAAAATTATTATAAATTTGCATATTACATCACCTTTTGCAGACAGGCTATTTCAAAATATTTCAAAACAAAACTGTGCTCTTATTATTTAAGATAACAAAGATGCCGAGTAAAAATCGCCGTTTTCTTATATGCCAATTACGGTGTTGAAAAGGTCATTTTATTTAAAAAAAATGTTATATGCCATATAAACAAATATCCTAGTGATAATTTAGGGTAGGCCGCGTACTTTGGGAACCACCCTCGTATATCGTGAGAATGAAATGCTATGTACATACTTACTACTTACACGGATTTTGCAAAAATATTGCCCCTTTGTCTTATAGATAAATGATTTCTTATTATTTATAAACAAATACGTTTTTAAGTAATAATTTACAATTAATTCAGTAGTACCTACTTGATCAAAATAAAAATAAAGGAATTAGTCCATGAATTAATTTTTGATTAATTGATTTAAAACACGGGATGTGTTTTTGGTTCATCCTAATAGCATAATTGATGAGTTTGCTCGAATTGGTTGAAAACAACAAAACAGGAAAAATTGATCGTTGTATTTTTCTGAATTTTTTTTTATTTTTTCCATAGCTTGTTATTTATAACAAGTCGCCTCATACATATTTAACAAAATCCAAATTTATTAGATTCCACCAGACGCATTTTATTTTCTTTGTTTGTTTTTTTCCATTCTTCTTTCTCCAAATTGACGTCATTTGGTAATAAAATGTAATCATAAAACAATATTTCTCTCTACAAGTTGTATGGCAAGAAATGTTGATTTTACGCTTCACTAATAGAAATTTATAGAATTGCTAATAACTCGCATCAGTTAAAACTTTTACCAGCATATAGAACTAACTGAATGAAAAACTAGAAAATGTATTTCT
>JARJDW010016963.1:0-11678 GCA_030264715.1 Adinopsis sp. GC000173 | reverse complement strand
ATTTGATCACAACGTAATAAATCATCACACATGCACCACGCGTGTATATGCACCGATTTGTGTAGAACCGATTAAGCGTGGCAGTAGTGTGTTGCAACTACACTACAACAATGTTTTTTTGCGTAATTTTATGATGCCGCATTGTTTTGCGGTTTGTTAGCACCCAAAATAATTGATTTGTTCATTTGTTGGAAGTGAAATTATAGGTTGTAAAGGATGGTTTTTGTAACGCATTGAAAATTGCTGATATAATGATTTATTTGATGTTGTTTTGATATTTCGGAAATGGCGTTGCAGTTTTCTTACTATTAAAATAAGTAATTTTTATTTTCTGTTAGAAAATTGTATTTTTGGAGTGCGTTATTGTGTAATTCATTCATTTATAATATTTTGATTTATATAAAAGATGAAAAAACAGTGAAAAATGCTAAAATTAATCGAAAAATGATGAAAAAACAGTGAATAATATTAAAATTCATCGAAAAATTATGGAAAAACAGTGAAAAACGCTAAAATTCATCGTAAAATGATGAAAAAATAGTGAAATTTATCCAAAAATGATGAAAAAACAGTGAGAAATACTAAAATTAATATAAAAATGAGGAAAGAACAGTGAAAATGCTAAAATTAATCGTAAAATGATGAAAAAACAGTGAAATTTATCGAAAAGTACTAAAATTAATCTAAAAATGATGGAAAAACACTGAGAGATGCTAAAATGCATCGAAAAATTATGAAAATTATTATTTATTTATTGTTAGGCAACCAAGCCGGCATTAGATCGTAGTTGACCAAATCTATGAGAGATGGCAACGTAATTTTTTTCAATTCAATTCAAATTAAATAAATGATATTTATTGTAACAAAAATTAATTTCTCAATCACGTTTAATACTGCCTTAATATTTTTTAACTCCTTTACAGAGTGCAATTAAAATTTCATTCAAAATTTGGTGCGTCCTCTCTTGCATTGTTGCTACAACTATCCATACAAGTTCAACAAAAATTAAGCGAATGTAATAGACATTATCATCGTCATCATAGCAGATGACTTTGCGCATATAGTAGGCGCAAAGATCTAGAGAGAAAGCAGAGGGTGGTCTCCTTCAAGTACCTGTACATAGGGGACGTACTTAAAAATATTTTTCCTACAAATTTTAAACTAAAACTAATTATTCTTTCTACAAAAATGCAAATTTCTATTAAATCCGGCACCGCTTTTATGTAAATTTGTGGCAAAAATGTTATTACAGGCTCATTTTCGGACAATGCGCGATAATGGGGTGCTACCCTGCTTTTGCACTAGATCTTTGCGCCTACTATAGATATGCATTTATTTAAAAAACAAAACTAATAATTAGCCAATCAACAAGCGCACGGAGAGTTCGATTATATGTTTTTATTCCCAGCGTATATATTATAGAAAGTCAATTTTTCGTACATCGCCGATATAATTACTCGATTAATTAACGTCGCGCGCGTATATATATTTTTGTTGAATGGGAATAGGAAATTTCACACACACACACAAGCGCGCGACAACACGTTTCACTTTTATAATTGCTCTAGCCGAGCGCTTTGTCGCAATCAGTGTATGGGTAAGGAAGAAGTTGGCCATGATTTTGACGTTTTTGGTGAATACGACAGTGCGCCCACATCTCTACCGAAACACGTTCGCCCAAAAATACGAATTCCATTATATTAGCGAATTTTGGTGGTGATATGTCCGCCAGATGCACACAAGTCGTTCCAGTTCCAGAGCACATTGCTATTTAATATTTAGATTAATCTGATTCGTCGTTTGTGCTGTACGGGGTTTTGCGGTTGTAGATGAACGAACCTTCGATGTAATCGAATACGTACTGCTTAGTGCAATTTCCCGGTTCATTACAACTGATGATGCGAAGCGTCGAGACGCATTATATTGGCTAAATTTTTGTTGAACTGAAAATTTCGATTGTAATTTTGTAAATTAATTTGATTCGTCTAAATGGGTTGTTGCGGTCGTACATGAATGAATCTTCGATGTTGTAATAGACACGTAGTACATAGTAGTATTTCTCGGTTCATTACAACTGCTACCAAACGCCGATACGCACAATTCGCTTAATTTTTGTTAAACTTGTTTGAGTAGCAACAGGAACAATACAAGAGAGGGCGCATCAAATTTTACAAATAAGATCTATACGCGATATACGCGGTGGTCCATTTGAGTTTAGACATGCGAATAACAGAGACACGGTGCATTTTAGGAGAAAATGTTTCGAATAAACGTTGTTTAAAGTGAAGGGGGAAATTCAATGGTACTAATCATTTTTGGCCATGACCGAAGCTTCATGGTTATTTTAATATCAACTTTGTTTTTTTAAATGGAAACCCTCATTTTTTTGTTCAGAATCCCAATTTTCGTACAAAATGGGGCAACTTTTGTTAAAATAGTTTTTTCTCTGTTATTCACCTGTCTCAAGTTAAATGGACCACCCTGTATAATCGAACTTTCCATATGCTTGTTGATTGACTAATTAATTCACTTTTTTTGTTTTGTTTTATTAATAAATGCATATCTATACATGAAGTTAGTCATAGGTGATGACGCTGATCACATGGCAATGTAATAAATTTTATTCATTTTCCTTTTTCTGTGCCGTGCGGTAATAATATTAATATAATGCGGCGAAAGACCTTGCTGCGTAAATATTTATTTATTTTAAAAAAAGCATATGTATACTTACATCCGCAAGGTAATTAGCTATAAAGCGACGCACGGTGAATGCGCATGACAATGATTTAATACGATTGTATCTTGTTTTCGCTTAATTGCAGTAAATTATTAATAAAATTCGAATTGTTGGAAGATGAAAGTTTGGTTCAGCAGCTAAAAAGGTTTAAAATAAGTTTCGTAAAAAATGCTAAGTGACTAAGTGACGACTGATAAACATCCAGCGACTAAAATACTTTTAAAGACTAGAAATAAAAAAATTCTGAAAGATTAAAAAATGAATTCCCAATGTCCATGAGCCAAAAAACTAATGAATAATCGTTCAGAAATTGAAATGCTATCTAAAAACTAAAACATACATTGTTTTACGAAAAATCGTTTAATTACTAAAAACTTTCACGGACTAAAAAGTCCTCTTGGTGCCAAAAGGCGCCAGACAATTGAAAAACCCTTGAAAAGCGACCATAGTCCAAAATCTCTAATAAATACCAAATGACTAATTATCTGTTTTTGTTTGTTTCAGGTAAATTTTCGTTTTGTATATTATTTTATTGGTAAGGAATTTTCTATATAATTTTTGGAAAATGTAGCTTAATTTTTTTGATATCGAAATACGTGCTAGAAAGTGGCCTTTTCGCTGTTATAGTGCCATAAAGTGAAAAATATATTAAATCATAATTTTTTATTAAAAAAAAATCATAATAAATAAATATACTCAATATATTTCGTAATTATTGTATAAATACAAACATTTTGTAACTAAAAACTACACTTAAATTATCTACAGATTAGATTCGGGTGATGTAAAACAAAAAAAGTGAAATTTGATAAATTGACGTGTGCTACGCCCCCCTCCTGCAATATATCTCACACAGATAGATCTATATTTTCTAATTATTATATCGGATCGCCCGACACCCGTTCGCTTTTCCCCCAATGCGGACGGACATATTTCATTCCGATTTTTCCGCTAGCCGAAAACGAGAGAGCGAGCACCGTTCGCTGCTGCGCTCGATCTTGATTACGATACTAATAATCTTATTTCGATAAGGGTTCGGACCCTCATAAACTCCCTCGAGAAACAATTGATTGTCACGTGTTGCAGAGTTTCAACATTCCGCGCACATACTCCTCCGCATCCCTCCGAGGAGAGCGCGCGCGCTCCTTGCCCCGCACCGAAATCAATTATATCTGCTGCTACCAAAACACGATTGCACGATAAGAAGTGTTGATTAGGAAACAAAAAATATGTGTCATTATTGCTATCATCAGGAGTAATTTTATCGTATATGAATATGGCAATAGGTAATCAGTGTACGCAGTGCCGGATTAAGCGTCTTCTTTTTTTAACAAATTTCATTCTTTTTATACTTTTTGCATTTTTTTAAGCTTTTTACTAGTTTCTACATTTTTTATTGTGTTTTTCACTGATTTTTTAGGATATTTTTCATGGATTTCGCTTGTTTTTTTACCAATTTTAGCTCTTTTTTCAACTCTTTTATGGTTTTCTCTGTTTTTTCTTAATTTTCGCCTTTTTTACAATTTTTTTGTAATTTTTTACAACTTTTCTTATAGCTTTTGCTGGTTTTGAAACTTTTTTGTGTTTTTCGCTGATTTTTGACGACTTTTTTTCATGATTTTTGCTGGTTTTTACATTTTTTGTGATTTTATTGTTATTTTTCTTTGCTCTGTTTCTAAAAGTCAACAAAAAGTTGCAAAAAATAGTGAAAGCCATGGAAAAAGTGGCAAAAAACTGCAAAAACCATGAAAATGTCCCAAAAACAGCAAAAAGGATCACGAAAAATGGCAAAAAAGCGAAAGAGGGTTAAAAAAGCTGGTTTTTACACCTTATTCGATTTTATTGTTATTTTCCTTTGCTCTGTTTCTAAAAATCAACAACAAGTTGCAAAAAATAGTGAAAACCATGAAAAAAGTGGCAAAAAACTGCAAAAACCATGAAAACGTCATAAAAACAGCAAAAAGAATCACGAAAAATGGCAAAAAAGTGAAAGACGCAATCCAGATTGAGATACGGGCCCTAGACTTGTCTATATTGTTTAATTCGGCCCTGAATGTATGTACGCGTACACCGCCACCGTTCTCCTCCTCCTCTTTTTCTTCCTTACCCCATCGAGGTGCGCGCACCCTACCACCCGAAATCAACTATACCTATCTACCAAAACACTTTGTGCGATAAGAAATGCCATGATTAGGAACAAACAAAAGAAATGTGTCATTTGCTATCATCAGAAATAATTTTATCGAATATTATGGATGGATATGGCAATAATAACAATCAGCGTGCACACGCTGATAAGTTTAATTGTTGAGTGTGAACGTGTGCCTCTGCCTATATACCCAGCTACGTGTGTATGGGTTTGTGTAAATATAGCGTTATTTAATAGAGTTGTTGAAAAGGATGATGCTTGGATGCGATAACAATTCGCTGTACTGGACGGTGACTGTATTCGTTTACAATTACGCGAATTAATTCGTTTTTAATCGAATTATTAATGTATTAGGCGTATAGTTCTTGCTGTTTTTTTGCATTTTAATGATGATGAAAACTGCAAAGTTTAATATTAACGAAATTTGATGCGTCTATGTGGAATCTTTCGCGCCGTATTAGTATGTTTTTCTACATTTTCTGTGTTTTTCGACAACTTGCTTATTGTTTCGAAATTTTTCAAACGAATTCTCGCATAAACGTGTCGTTGTTTTTTTTGTTTTGAATCACACGAATCTTATCTGTAAATAATGAAATAGTTTTCTAGTTACAAAATGTTTGTATTTATTCAATAATTACGAAATCTATTAGGTATTTTTATTTATTAAGTTGATTTAATATATTATCACTTATATATACTAAAAAGTCGACTTTATTGCAAGCATTCCAGTGTGAAAAGTAGGTATTTTTCGTATTTTTGCACAGATATCCTAAAAATATCACTTTATAGCACGTATTTCGGTGTAAAAAAGTAAGAGTTTACTTCTTGTATCTTCATAACTAATTAGGTAATTATTTTTAATAATCTAGAAAGAATTAATGTTAATTTAAACATATTACAAGCGCTAGATGGTGGTTACGTTATTTTTTTGTTAATACAGATAGTTTTGGGTTTCCTTTAGAGTTTTTTATTTGGTGTGGGGTTTCTTTAATAAAAAATGACGATTTAATATTTTTTTTAAATCAATATTATCAAAAAGTCCACTTTATAGCATCCATTTTAATGCGAAAATTAGACATTTTCTGTATATGTGATCAAAATGATATTTTGTGTTTAAACAGCAATAATTTAATTTATGTTTGCATAGACGTATTAAAAATTCCATTTTATCGCACGCATTTCGGTGTGGAAATAGATATTTTCGATATGTATTGAAACGAATAATTAATTTTTGTTGTTTTCGACGGAATTTTTGGCAACGCATAAATTCTAATCTAAACTAAAACGATAAAAAAAGAAGTCATACACACAAATTACAATTGCAAAGTGTGTGCTTTTTTGTTTTGTTTTGCTTTTTTTTGTTGTTACTTTGACCATAACCCAAATAGCACAATCACCGTGCTGTGCGGCATTTCAACTGACAATCGTAATCGTAATAATAATATATCGTAATTATACATAGTTGCCATAACATTATGTAGTTTTTTTGCGCGCGCATTGGTATCTATGCGGCGAATTAAAGCAGCGTGTCGCGCAATAATTTTAATTATTGGGCGCGTTTTTTATATTACATGTATGATATTTCTCTGCGAGTGAAAGTCGACGACGGGTCGTGTTTTTAGTGGTGGGGTCGTTACAACTCAATCGTTGTCGATTCGCTCGCATGATCTATTAATCTAATTTCCATGTGGATGTGCGATTATGTAGGCAACCAACATGGCACGTCTAGAATTTTGTTCGCGAATTTTCTAGTTGGCTTTGTAAAGTGATGTCACTGATACGCGCATTAAGTGCAATGATACGCAGGCAACAAACTGTCGATTCATTTATTAATCTAATTTTTGTCTGAAAGTTATGGTGGAAATGTATTTTTGAAGACAACCAACATGACAACTCCAGAATTTTATTTGCGAATTTCGTTAGTTGGCTTTGTACCGTTTTGTTGTTGATCCACGCATTAATTGCAACAGAATCCATAATCCGTAGACAACCATCAATACAAACTAATTGAGAATTTACTGACTCGCTTAATTTATATATTAAATTACGGTAAAATACCAATTGTTTTCGCGAAGTGTGTTGCATTGTTTGTGTAGGCAACTAAACTAACATTTCTAGAATTTTCTTTTCAAACTTAGTTGGCTTTGTCGCACTTTTGTCGTTGATGCGCATATTGAACACAACGAAACGATAATAATATGTACGTAGGCAACCAACAATACGAATTAATGAATTATTGATTGGCTGGCTCGCTTAATTTATCAATTAACTTACTAAGTAGATAGACAACCAACGCTACATTTATAAAAATTGTTCGATATGTGCATTAAATGAAACGGAACAATATTACTATACTTAATGTTGCGAAGTGTGCTTTGATTGAGTGAAATGAAACAAAATTGTTTTTAATACATAGGCAATCATTGATGCATTGGAATGTATCAATTTCTTCGTTCAGTTCGTGTGTTAATGCGTCGTATTTCAAGCAACATTTTCCCATCATCATCATCGTTATTATAATAATTATGTATTTTGAAGGTAACATCTTGATTAGAAAGTGAACGTTGTGGATTTCGTATTGCTGCAACAGATGAATTTTTATTATTTTATTATTATTAAAATGCTGCACTATTTTATGCATAGAAAGAATTCTTATTTTTTCATATAAACAATCAATCAATCGAGCGTATTCCACAATATATTTAGTTTGGTGGAATATGGCGAATAAGTAGGCCGTAAATTTAATGTGAAAGCAGTTAAAATGCTACGCTATACACAATATATATAGTAGATATATATATATATCGCTACGAAACCGATAGATAGAAAGAAAAAGAAACAGAACATAGATATTTTTTATTTAACACAGACGTAGACAGTTATAGTACGTTCAACCAAACCATACATTATTCATATTTTTCTAGTTTATGCGCTTTACTTTGCTTGCCTTCTTCTTCTTCTTCTTTCGGCAATAAATATTCTATTTTTCTGCAAAACGCATTAAATAAAATATGATAAATTATCATTTAAATTGATAAGAACGCCATCGTGCGTGTAAATCTGAATTTTCGTTTTGTTGGTGGGTGGAGTCGCAAATGTGTTTTGTTAGGCAACTGCATTAGCGTTGCAGTATTATGTATGTGTGTTTTTGCTATAATTAGGAGGTTTTTTGCGTTCAATCGTTTTTTCACTTGTCAAATAGATACAAATTTTGTATTCATTTGTGTAATACTTTGATTTCTTCTTTCGACAATAAATATTCTATTATTATTCCGGATAGCCTTTGTTAGGCAACTGTATTAGCATTGCTGCATTACGTATGGTGTTTTTGCTATAATTAGCCCGCTTTTTGCATCTGTTAAATAGATAAAATCTTTGTAATACATTGCCATCTTCGCTGTTCGACAATAAATATTCTATTTTTCTACAAAACGCATTAAATAAAATATGATAAATTATCATTTAAATTGATAAGAGCGCACGATAGCGTGCAAATCTGAATTTTTATTTTGTTGGTGGGTGAAGTCGCAAATGTGTTTTGTTAGGCAACTGCATTTGCATTGTTGTATTAAATATGTGTGTTTTTGCTATAATTGGCGCGTTTTTTGCGTTTAATCGTTTTTTCACTTGTTAAATAGATACATATGTTGTGTAATACTTTGATTTCTTCTTCCGACAAGAAATATTCTATTATTATTCCGGATGGATTTTGTTAGACAACTGCATTAGCATTTTAGGTAATGGCAATAGTGTTTTTGCTGTAATTAGCCCGTTTTTTTGCATTTGATTATATTTGCATCTGTTAGCTAGATAAAATCCTTGTAATGAATTGCTTTTTTCTCTGCTTGACAATAAATATGCTATTTTTCTGCAAAACGCATTAAATCAAATATGATAAATTATCATTTACACTGATAAGAGCGGCAACGTGCGTGCAAATCCGATTTTTTTATTTTGTTGGTGGGTGGAGTGGCGATTAAGTTTTGTTAGGCAATTCCATTACCATTTTTTTACGTTTAATCGCATTTCGGCCTGTTAAATAGATAAAAATGTGTGTAATACTTCGCCTTATTCTTTTTCTTATTTCGTATTCAATAAAATGTGATAAATTATCATTTACATTGATAAAAACGCTAGCGTACGATTATTTGCTTGTTGGTAGGTGGAGTCGCGGATGGGTTTTGTTAGGCAACTGCATTAGCATTGCAGCATTACGTATGTATGTTTTCGCTATAGTTAGCGCGTTTTTTGCGTTTGATCGTATATGCATCTGTTAAATAGATAAAAATGCGTGTAATACAATAAACATTATATTTTTCTGCAAAACGCATTAAATAAAATATATGATAAATTATATTATACATTTTTGTTTGTTTGTGGGTGGAGTCCCGGATGACTTTTGTTAGGCAACCGCATTAGCATTGCAGTATGATATAAAAATGTGTATACGTTTTTGTACACATCAATTCGTTTTTTTGCCATCGTATTTACATGCCATTATAAATCGACATCTGTTAGATAGACAAAATATTTGTTGGTAGAAAGTTGCATAAGTAAAAGCGTTCATCGTAGGATTATTTATTTAATGTTTCGTTAATGTCGCTGAAACAACATTGCAGTTGTTAACAAGGTGCTTAATGGCAATAATCATTAATTCGCTAAATAATGAGAAAATTGTTAGTATGTGAAATGTTTGAAACCATTTGAAACATTGTTTTGTCATTTGAACTACTTTTTCCAAATTTAGAAATATCATAGTTTGCTAAAAATGTGCTTGAACTCTTAATATTTACTGGTATTTGTACTACTTTTTACCACATATGATTTATTTTATTTTACGTTTTTATTGGGATAATTATAAATTTATAAAAACATACTCATGTGAAGGATATTAGATAATTGTTGCTTAAACAGTTTATTATTATTATTACAGTTTAATTCGATGAATCACTACAAATGGCAATAAAATTGTTTGGGAAAATACTTTTTATAATAATGAAAAACTTAAAAATATATGTTATATTTTAACTTCTGAAACAAATATAGGTCTAGATACGAACAAGAAACGAAAATAATGTACGTTTAATTTTAATTTGTATTCATGTGTGCCCATTTCACCAACGGCAACATCATTATTTAAACGACAATGAATCATCGCGCTGGTACAAAATCTATAAATTATTCCAAATCTACTTTTGACAATTCATAATTAAAAATTTACATTTTCATTTAGAAAGACATAGTTTATGAAAAAGTATTGCAGAAATATTTAAATTTTGCCAATATTATCCATTTTTAGTCGTTGCTTAGTGGTAGGAAAAATAAGTATTAAATTATTCTAAATCATTTGCACTACTTCTGATAATACAAGGATAAAAAATTATATTTTATATTAAACATATTTGAATTTTACTAGTTTTAATTATCTTCAGTGGAGAGCATTTGAACTACTTCTTGATAGTAGGGAGTTATTTGTTAAAGAAAATCTATTTCACATCATCAATGCGCTAAAATTCCAATTTGTTTCAATTAAATGTATAATCAACCCTTTTCGAACAAAAACAAAAAATAACACGTTAAATTTTAATTCTGTACTCGACACATTTCATTGAAGGTAATAGCGTTGTATTGAAAAGAAACAAAACAAAAAAATTTAATTGAATAACAACTTCATTATTTAATCGGCATTGAATAATACAAAACCTATAAATTATTATTTTTTAACTACTTTAGACAATCCATAGTTATAAATTTGCATTTTTGTTTACAAATGCACATTGTACGAAAAATTAGTGTAAAAATAATCAAAATTTGCCTATTTTTACCACTTTTAGTGAAAAGAATTTGAAATATTTCTTAGTTGAAGTCATTAATTTAACAAATTCACCAATCTCAATTAAATAAACACCCTTTTTTCACAGAAACAAAAAAACACGTTAAATTTTAATGTTTACTCTCCACATTTCATTGAAGGCAACATCATTATTTAATCGTCAGTGAATCATCGCTTAGTACAAGTTCTTTAAATTATTCTAAACTATTTGAACTACTTCGGACCATAGATGGCATTTGAACTATTTTTTGCTTGTAACAATGCGCTAAAATTCCACGTTAGATTTTAATTTGTACTCGACACATTTCATTGCATGCAACATCATTATATATTGAAAAGAAACGAAAAAAAAATAACGTTAAATTTTAATTTGTACTCTACACTACACATTTCATTGAATCGGCACAACATCATTATTTAAGCAACACGTCAATGAATCATCGCTTAGCGCGCGAGCACACAAACAATACAATACAGCAGCGAGACGTAAAACGTGCGCGCATTGCTATGTACAGGGTGATTCACTCGGAACTGACGGTTTTTAATCGTCTACATCTCGAGAATGCGTTTTGGTTGCATGCGAGACTGAGAAGCAGGGGTGGACCAATTACTCGAGGACGGGAACACCACACGAAAATTTTCTGATCGTGTAAGGACGACGTATGCAAACTATGGGTATCATCTGTGGCCCATAAGCGGGTACTCTGCGAATTCACATAACCGAAAAGATGAAATCATGCTGCATCGGTAAACTAACTAATGTCAAGTACCTCTATATCTCAAAAACTGTCCATTTTTGCGTTTTGTCCCAAGTAGGACTTTTGATCAGAAAGTTATACACTATGTACGTGTGTTGTTTCAGCACACATGCACATAAGCTGCCTTAGCGTCACTCATGTGCATTTGGAATATCGGGCTAAGTTTAAGCGCGATACTCTGATGCATGTAGGTTGTTGTTG
>JARJDW010016957.1:0-22011 GCA_030264715.1 Adinopsis sp. GC000173 | reverse complement strand
TGCCATTACTCCCCCACGCAACACTTTATTTATTTGCAAAAAATAAATAAATTGCAAAAATTGATTTTATGCCATCGTCGTATATATAATATATATTTTCACACCGCATCTAAAATATAAATAATAGTTTTGCTTTTTTATTGTTAATTGAATTTTTTATTACGCACACACATAGCACGAAGTTTGGTTTGTTGTTGTTGTTTTTTTTAAACAACCAATTTCTATTTTAATCGAGAACACTCACTCGCTTTTCTCTCTCTATATATCTATATATATATAGATATATTGCATCGCCACCGATATTATTTTATCGATTCAACCACTACTACCAGAGCGAACATACACAAAAAATAATAGTAATATTAAAAAAAAAACTATGCTGATTGTTTCGCCAGCGCGCAATAACTCTATCATCGTCCAACAACGCCAAAAAAAAAACAACTATTTTCATCGAAAAAGTTTCGTCCAATTAATTTCGCGTTTAATACGTTTTATTTATCAATATTTAATAATGCGTATTTCAAGTGCATTAAATCAAACCGCTGTGAAAATCGATGCTCGCACACAGTACGGAGAGTACGGCAAAGCACGGCGCGCTTTTTACGCCCGACATAATCAAGCTAATAAATTTAAATAGAAAAATCGATGCGTGCGTTTTTAATAAAATTAACTGGCGAATAAATAAACATTTTTAGCGTGATTATATTGTAATTACATCCTTATACATGCAAATTTTAATTAATTTAATTGTATTACATAAATATTTGAATTGTAATTTGAAATTGTAAGTGCAATGAAAGTCGATATAGCTATACCACCTAATTGGGTGGTAATTAATTAAAAATATGGGTTAAAATATTCTTGCAGGAAATGTGTAGTCATCGCAATATTGAAAATAATGTTTGTTTACCATCAAAAACACACACGCTAATTAATTGTTATAAAATATTCTTACATTAGAGAGGAAATAGATATCGATTGTAATAATTGCAAATGTGCGATGAAAATGTGTAAGCAAACACTAACTAATTAATTAAAAATTTTAAAATAATGTAGATATACTAAATATTCGTGAAGGCAAATAGTCATCGATTGTAATTGCAAATGTGCCTACTATTAAATCGCGGTGAAAATGTTTGTTTAGACAAACACACGGGGAGGGCAAAGAGTTCAAGTTGTGCGCGAGCGAAGAAGGGCGAAAAGTTTCTTTTCACACCATTAGGAGCGAGGAGTAGGCGGCATAATGCGAACGAGCTTTTCGCCAAGTTTTACATCTGGTTTTGCATTCAGACAACGCAAATCGATTCTTTTGATCAGCAGCACAGCATAGCGCGCGCCTTAACATACCATACCTAAAAGCTAACACCCTTTTTTTCTTCTACAAACGCTGATTTCCAAATCAATGGAAATTTTAACACGCACGCACACACGCAAACATCATTACGATGGTTGTATAGTAGCGGCCCTTCTTTTCGCCTGATAAACAATGAAAGAAATGTGTTATTGTTTGATTACCACGCGCGCGCGTTGAAAAAAATGTGTCATTAGTAATAAAGCAATAAAGGCAACACAGTGCGGCGCGCTCGTTGCTTTTAATATTAAATACGTCATTAGCCAGTTACTATTATTATTACACTCCTTTCTTTCTCCATTATTGTCGTCGGGGAAATTGCAGCGTGAATGCAGCAACGGCGAGGAGAAATTGTGCGAAGTTAATTTCATTTCAAATCTGAAGCGTGTCCACCACCACCACTAACACTGCGGCCCCTTTTTTTCGTAAGGAAAGCGATAAAAGAAAAATTTTATCGCCCGTAAACGCAGCGCAATTATGAATTTTAAATATGTCATTAGCGCTATTCTATGCATTAAATACCAAAAATATTTTTCCATTTGTAATACAGAAATTGTCGTAAGACTTTAAAGATGGACACCAAATTTCCTAATTTTGATATCAAAATTTGCCACAAAAAAAAAGTTTTAACAATACCTTAAATCGTCCTATGAAAATCTACGCATTCTTGTTGTTTTCCTCTCCCACGCTGCTGCGTCTCATTAGCCTCCCCCAACCGAGCCTAGCGTTTTGTAACTGCTTCAAAAGCGAATAATCTGCAATCAAAAATAATTGATAAAACTATTATATTATGAAATTTTAATTAAAAGCGACCGTATAGTATAGCAATAAGAATAAAAAGCATCATCGTCATCATGATGATGATCACAATCCTTGGTCGCGTCGTTGTCTTTATCAAGCAGCTGTTAAAACAGAGGGTGGCCGCCGCCGCGTCCCTCTTCCAACAATAACATAAGCTTTGTGCGGCGTCGGTGCCTTAGCGCCTCGTTGCCCATAATATTCTACGCTCTGGCCTCCCAAACTACACTAAACGACATTACGATTTAATACGCCATTGTCTCAGCAAACATCATTAATAACACTTTTTCTCCACCAAACCACCACCACCGTTAATTAGTCGTCCGCACGACGCAATTTAAAATTGTAATGCTGCTGCTGCTGCTGCTCTGTGCTTTTCTTTCCTTCGCCGAATTGTAGTAGTATCTAATGTGCTTCGAATCATAATTAAGCGTCATAAATTTGCGGCATGGTGGCTGCGATGATGAATGGGGGCCACCGCCGCTCGTTTGTTGTGTGTGTGCGCGCGCGCGCGGCTTTTTTCGCGCTCGACTGTTGTTGTTACATATTCATGAAAGAAAGTAAATTATAGTACAGGAGAAATCTTCATGTATGTGTGTGTGTGTGTGTGTTTTTTTTATATATTATGTATGTATGTAGGAAGAAAATTGTGACGCAAATGTTGCGCGACTTGCACATATTTTATTTTCGTGAAAAGTTTTGTTGGAGTAGCAGTAGGAGCGGTCGACCCAGAACAGGACTCCAAGATAAATATATATATTAAGATTTTCTCGAAAAAAAAACTAAATGCAATGAAAATATAAAAAAATTGGACACTTTTTACGACTCTTTTATGGTTTTCGTTGACCACTTATGACTTGTTTCATAATTTTCGCTGGTTTTTGTCACTTATCTTTGATTTTATACAACTTTTTCATGGTTCATTGTTATTTTTCGCAGTTTTTGACAACTTTTTTCGGTTTTTTGTTGATTTTAACGAGAGAAAATTAACAAAAAAACAGCAAAACTATGAAAAAAAGTTGTAAAAATTATGACAGCTCAACAAGTTCACACATTCTTATGAAAAACGTAAGAGAATCGCTAGACAATTTAATGAAAAATCAAAGCTGTGTAACCAATTCCTTAAAATTATGAAATTATTTAATAAAAACTGCAAACCTACCAAAAAAATCTTGATTGTTTCTGTCGCACATCTTGAATCAACTCCGAAATTAACATAAAAACTTCATAAATTTTGTGAAGGGATTCGAAGAATTTTCATGTTTTTTCCGCTAACCTTGACACTCCCACAACCAGCGAGAAAGGCACCTGCAAAAAATCATAAAATATATGCATAATTGAAATAAATCTGTGCGTGCAAGTTTCCACACATCTATTTTTTGTTTGTTTTGCGTTTTGTGAATACTTTGAGAAATCGAATAAATAAATAACGTTGAGCAAGTTTGGCCGTAGTAGAAGAAAAACAGTGAAAGCGAGTAAATTGTATTTGAAAGAGGAGGAAATCTTCACGTATGTGTGTGTGTTTATATTATGTATGTATGAAGAAAATTGTGACGCAAATGCGGTGCGACTTGAACATATTTTATTTCGAAACTTTTCCTACCTATGGACACGGTGAAACTTTGCTATAATGCAATTTATTAATATTGCGCTTGGTGATGGTGCGCTAAGCAATGCAATAATACACAAATGCAAAATGCAAACAAAAAAAAACAACAACTAAGTTACCGATTTTAAAATTACATATAAGCTGAAATCTAATAATATATTTGCCCCGTCGTCCAACCGAACCTCACACCACCTAACTTTTTCTGCACTTCGTTCATTCGTTTTCGAACAATGTGTGAAAACTTTCAAGGTGTAATCGAAAATAACTCAATGGAAAATTGCACAAAGAAATTCGTACCGGCGCGATGAAAATTTGCAGCAACGGCGGCGAGTCGAGCGAATTAATTTGCGCGCCGCACTAAATTATTTACACACAATACAAAATGCAAGAAAAAAAAATTGCACATATTGCATGATTTGCATATGGTGCATTCACCATTTTTGTTATTAGGCAGATTAAGGACCGCTTTTACAATGCTCGGATAAACGTCGGTTAGCCTTATACCAGGGATAGTGACTGACAATACATTTTAAAATCACCGGATAAGCTTATCGGATGTATAAGTGTGGGGATAACTTATACAGTTGCTACAGTGTCAGTTATAACCTCGGATAACTTATTCTCTTCTATTGCTTCAATTCACATTTTTAGTATACATTTGTTTTTATTTTAACAACTGAAAGTCATATTAACAAAACTTTGCCTATCAAACACTACCAATCAAAGTTGTTTCGCCCTAATACCTGGAATAGTTATCCCGTGACGTAGTAAAAGCGAATTGCTTGACTATACCAGGTATAAATTTAAACGTGGTATAGCTATCCGACGTTTTATCTTGCACTTGTAAAAGCGGCCCTAAAAAAGCTAGAAACTTTTTGGGAGCACACACGTCAAAAAAGATTAATTAAGCTAAAGTGCGTTGAAGGCGTAATTAAAGTATGCCAGTGTGTAAATTTATAAAGATTTCTGTATATATATATATATATATATACATATGCAAAGGCATGCAAATTTATGCAAATTCCAATTGCGCTAATTAATTTGCCATCGTCTATTAGTCCTGTTTATCGATGCTGCGCGTGCTAATTAATCAAATTTTTATTATTATGTGTAATGTGCGAGAGAGCAAATAAATTTCCATTTTATACAACACATTGATGTATCGTAGAGCACGGTGATGGTGGTGGTGGTGGTGTGGCGCGCGCTAAAAAGCGGCATTAAAAATAATTAACATTTAAACAATTACGACTAATGACGAAAAGTTTAAACAGCTGTTTTTCATTAAATTCATTATACTACGGCGCAACCCTTTCATACGTATTTATATTACCCATAACGAAGATGATTTATAATATTTTTCGGTGCGAGGGTGGATGTAGAAGGAGACGTACACTCTGCAAGGTTGCTCGTTGCGCTGCTTGCTCTGCAACAAATAATAATAAAAATTAATACAAATTGATAAATAACCAATTACATATAACTATACACAGCGTTGTTATTGCGACATAATATTAATAATAAAATAATATTCTTTACCATGCTAGCAGCACACAAATATAGGTATAATTGATTGATCGGCTTTAAACTGTCGGGTATTTATTGCTAATACATAATTTACTTGCAACATACATCATTAATAAAAACATTGTTATACTCAATAATATTTTTCAATTGAAATTAAACGAAAATAAATACTTAAAAATTGATAAATAATTAAAATTCACCACTAGTGCAGGTATTATTTACAACAAACGTTAATAAATATTTTAACATTAATAATAACATGTTTTGCATTTAAATTAAACAATTTGGTCATTAATATACATTTCAACATAAATAATAACGTTTTTTTAACATAAATGTAATTCCTTGATTAATAATGAATATTTTTTTGGTGCGAAATTAATAAGCGCACGTTAGCAGTAGCAGCGTGTGCAAGGCAAGAAGAGAAATCGGAGCGCAGAAAACTTTTCTCATATGATCTCCGACAAAGAAATCGAACTGTAAACATACTTGACATTTTTAAGCACTATTTAAAAGTTTCCAATGTACATAAAGCTTTCAAGCAAACTATCAAAACTTCAATCTCCTTATCCTCTTTATTTAAACTCGGTAAAAAAAACTTCTGAAAGTGAATTGTTATGTCGATGTTAAATATGTATTTTTTGTTGCAGGGTGAGTGTGCAAGACAACATTCAAAAAATTGCGTGGTGGAAAATTTTCAGATCACGTTATAAGTGGAATAAAAGTAAATCTTCATTAATGTGTAAGTTTTTGAGAAAGTTTGTTTCGCAATTCCACAACATTAAGGTTCATGCTCGGAGACAATGGAAAATCCGTGACGCGTATCTAAATGTATTGTCGCCGCAACAACAAGCCAAAAACCAGCTCGTTAACGCTTTTATAAAGATCAATTCAATTTGCTTTCACATTTTCGTATACACATTTTATTACACGGCGAATGGAGTGAGCGTGAGTTGAAAAAAAAACAATCTGCCGCGCTTTTAACATTTTAATCGAAAAACGAAAAATAGTTTTTGTGCGCTATGCGTTTTTTTATGATTATTCTTTTTGAAATGTTTGTTGTTTGGTGCATTCCACACACACATTGAATATTGCTTATTGCATTTTAATAGCGCACCATCGATTTTTTATTATTATTCTGATGCGATGTCAAAATTATCGAGGGCAGGTTTTGTGCGGAACAAAGAATCGCTTTTATGAATTCAATTTCAGAGCCAAATCGTGTTTATCATGTTGAATACACAACATGAACAAAAAAATGTACCTATAACGCAAATTTTATAAAAATGCCATTAAAAAATATCGTATCATATGTATTTTTGATGATGATGATGAGCCGAAACTAAACGCGCGGTTATTGTGAATTATCTCATACCACAAAGAACATCGTTTTGTGTGTGTGTGGCGGATAGAAAATTTAAATTATCATCAATGAATGGAATGATGATGGAACGAACTAGTATGCTTTTATATTAGCTTTGTTTCAGCATGCAGCATATACATACAAAGCTTAATATCGTTGATGTTTCATTATTTATTTATAAAATATAATTGAACATTTCTTTGCTCTTGTTCTATTGAGAAAAAATAAAAACATGAGCAACAAGCAAGACAAGACATCAAAATTTCAAACATTTTTTCTTGTGTTTTGTACAATATTTGGCCTTGCACGAAAAGATGTAACAATATAAATAAGAAAAAAAATAACTTATTTAAAGCTTGCATTTTAAAACAACCAAAAAATTTTGGATATAATTTAGTATTTTACAAATTTTTACCTTAATTCTGCCAATAAACCAACATATTTCTAATAGAGCAGCTAATAAGTCTTGTTAGAATATCTAAATCTAAAAATATTTTTCGTGAAATACAATTAACTATTATTTAAGCTTCAATAACTTATTTTACAAATAGTTACAATAGACATCATTTTGCCTCAATATTAATTACATCTACTTTTCTCATCATACATAATACAAAATTGGTAACTAGGACAATATTCCTCCCTCTTTATATAACCCCAACTTATTCTTGAAACGCAACAACACAACGGCCTCGCCGCATTTTGTAGGTTTTCGATTTATTCAAAGTAATTCCCTCCCACCTACTACAAAATTATAGAAACCAACTAATCTTATTAGAATGCTTAAACAAAAACGTATATTTTGTGTGCTAATTGTACTGCTAATAAGCATTGAAATTCAAACTTTATTATTGTGCGTTCGTTGTGTTGTTGTTGTGCGGTTTCGCAACGACGGTACAATTTTAATTTACACAATGCGCTCAAACGCAAAATACGTTTTCTAAATTCTAGCTAGATTTCGCATACTAAATACGTTTTACGTTATGTCCAGCTTTGGATAATCTATAATTGATTTACTTCCATCTCAGAGCGTTTCTCCCTTTACTGCAAATTATTACAAAACTATGTATGCACGTTTTTGTAGGTTTGAATTCTCAATACATGCCTGGAATTCAATAAAATTACAATTTTATAATGTACAATACACTCAAAAACAAAATACGTTTTCTAAATTAGCTAGGTTACTCATGCATACCCTGGTTAAATATGATATACGTTGTCCATCATCTAATTGATTTACTTCTTTATAGCAAATTATTACAAAACTATGTACGTTTTTGTAGGTTAGAACTCTCAATGTCTCTAATACATACCTGGAATTTAACGTTGTTATATTATTAAATGCTATACGTTGTGTCCAGCTTTGGATGATCATCTAATTGATTTACTTCCATCTCAAAGCATTGTCCCTACTTCTGCAAATTATGACAAAACTAGATACTCGAATTCAAAGCAATAATGTCTTTCATACCTTCCTGGAATTCAATAAGATTACTTCACAAATCTTGTCTTGTTACTGCTGCTAGTCCAGTATTGAAATTGATTTACTTCCATCTCACAGGCTTGTACAAGCAAATATATTCAACAACTCAAAATGATTGCCCATCCACGTGGATTAAACGGCGTCGTGTTGCAATTCCAACGATGGCTTTATCGATATTATGCGCATATAGCAAAATTGGCACTCACCAAATCGAAAAAATAAAAATAATTTCCAGATTGCTTTATAAATATAAAAATCGTGTGACTTCATCCACACATCCAACAAGCAAAATAGTGCGCTGCTGCTGCTACTGATGCAATCAACCGATAATCGTGCACACCACGGTCTAAACAACAACAACAAAAACACATTAATAAATCGTTACTTGTATATGATATGTATTTATTAATTTAATTGTTATCATCATGCATTTATCAAACGAAATTTTTAGAACGCTATATTTACCTTTGATTGTTGATATTATAGTTAACCACACATTTAAGTTGGAACGTGCATATTTGTTTATGTTTATGTTATGTAATATTTACTGCGTAGTTTTTGAATAAAATAGGAATGATAATGATGAAGATATTCTAACCTCACTTTTAAGTTGAAACCGCGCGTAATTGTTTATTTACGTTTAGTGTATTGTGCGTGAACTAATTTGGCAACGGTGAGTGCAGCACTGCATCTTCGCCCGCTTCGCCCCCCTCCACCCAGACTAAAGTTATTCGGTTGTTCATCAACAACAAGATGCAAAAAAATTTACTGCGTAGTTGTGCTTGTGCAGTTTTTATAAGAAGTGCAATGTATTCCAGACGGTTTATGTTTCTAAACAGTGCAAATAAATATGATGCAGATTATACTTTCAGTGAGTTATTAAACCTATTCGCATATATATATAAATAAATATAATTTATTCAACGTGACTTTCTAACCTCAATTCACTCACTATTCTTTAGATTCAATAATATGGTGGACAGATACTTAAAGGTAGGAAGAATATATTTCCCATGTATACCGTTGAATGAAATTTCGAGTACTTAGTGCACTGAAAAAACCTTTCTTGTCATACTGAATATATTGATCGTTCAATGATTTGTTATTCACTGCAGAATTAATGCTGCTACCGCTGCCATCAAATGATGAGTCGCGCGCGCTTTCCAATTAATATTCTTTGGAAATGCCATTACAGTTATTACGTATAGATAATTGCTAATTGAATATGGTGAATAGGCTCGGCCGCAATGATGAGCATTTATCGCATTTCGAATGCTCAAATGATAACAAAAATAGAAATTCGCTCTCGCTCGTTTCGCAGCGACACGTAAAGTGATATAATTTGATAATGGCAAAATAATTAAGAAAGCAATATCAATAAAAAAGCTTAATGCTGTTATTTAAATGTATTGAATTAAATCCCATCAAAGCTTATACTCGTATAACTTGTTTTAGATTTGCTTTAAAATTGCAACTGTACATCCCATATCACCCCACAAATGCAATGAATTATTTCAATGCAATCGAAAAGTGAACTTATCACGTAAATTTTTAATAATTCAATCAATTGTATTTAAAAATCTTAATCCCACCACTTAACTGCAATAAATATTTGAAAATTTCTTCGCTTTAAACTTGCAAGTGCATCGCTCGCTCGCTCGTACCAAACGCAATGAATTATTTCGGCGTGGCCGATTCGCCGGTGCAATGGCACGCCGTGAATAAGTAAATTTGGCGTAAACAGATCGGGTCGTAGTATACCATATAGCAGCAGCAGCAATACGACGGAGGGAGGTCGAAGGAGTGTTTAATTAAGCAATCAGTTAAGCTTTGATGGGATCAATTTGGTAGGCTGACGGATCGACAGCTGACACAAACGTTACTACAAAGCAGTATAAATTACCCGCTCCTAAAACTAATTATTTCCAAATTGCTCGTTACATTCCAGCGCGCTATATTTTATTATTATTATTCGTACACATTTTTTTTGGTATTGTTTCATTTTTTTGTGTGTGTGGATCGATTTTTAATCCATCACATTTCGCACACACACGCATTATTCATCGTTGATTAATAAGTGATGGAATTCTTTGACATATTTTTCATGCCAAATATCTACATGTATGGTGGTGGGTATACTTAATGTACTTTTTATCGATGTAAGTGTATGTAGTTAATCATCGTAAATGAAATTATTAACGCACAAAAATTACGGCAATTATTTTCTATTATTTCAACGCAGAAACAGAAACCAATAAAGCAACAACGGGGGCGCGCGCGCACACAGCGAAAAACGAAACGAAAATTTATGATGCAATTTGTTACAACACACACACACACATACATACAGACACAGCGCACACTCGGCAATTTATCTGAAAGCAATCGAAAACAATAATTGCACATGATTATTTATTAATTACCGATTAGATTGCTTCGCATTATCATCATCATCATGTAAAAATGATACAAATTAGTTAACGATTAATAATTTATTTTTTTAGCTGATAGTACGGAAAAACTGCATGCATAGTGCGGGTGGTGGTTGGGCATTAATGCAACGACACGAAAAACGGTAGCGGGCGCTGGGAAAATATTTGCGCACGGCGAAAAAGTGCTGTGTCGTCGTCATAGTCTGTTTGCAAAAATTTGCTCTCTCTCTCTTTGTCGGTGGTGTATGTGAATAGATGGATGGATGGATGGGAAATATAATTTTTTATTGCACGTTTTATTGTCTATAACCTTTTAAAACTGCATGATAAATTATTTGTCCGTTGCTAGCTGGTTATGCTTATGCTGTGCTGTCGCTCTGTGTGTCTAAATGTCATTCGGACATATTTCCCGCACACACACCACACCGCACAATTAAATTTTTACGCTCAGCGCGAGGGAAGAAAATTGATTTTTTTTTGGGGGGGGAATTTTTACGAAAGCCAGCTCTTTTGTGTTAGAATTAGATAATAATTTTATGCGTTTTCTGATTTTGCAGTACTCTCTATACTCGATAAGCTAATAATAATATTAATTTCGAATGTGGCCGCCTGTTATAATCGTTAATAAAGCGCTCCACGACCGCAATCTTCGACTTTTCATCCTCATCATCATCATCGTCATGATCTGCACATTAAAAAGTTTGCTTAATAAATAACGCGCGCGCTGATAACGCAACCAACGTAAAGTCGTATTGTGCTGCGGTTTTTCGGAGAAGTTTTGCTACGCCACCACCACCACCACCATTCCGATATTGATTCAAATTCATTACAAAAGTATGCTGATCGTCGCGGTTTTTTTTTATTATTATTTTTCATTCATTCTTGTTAACTTTTATTTTATTATTAATTACATAACAGAAATGTATGTTATACATATGATATAATTAATCATCAAGAAATATTTTAAGTTTTACGTAAGTTTTGCCGGCACATTGATGAATAATTAATTAAATCGCTGTTGAGAGATGAGAACAACGCGTTCGCTTTGCTTGCTTGATTGATTGGCGATTTTCGGCTGCTGTTCTTGCTGATAAATTGCAGCAGCAAAAATATTACAAATTAGATATTACAAACACTAATAAAAGTTTAATTAATTTTAAATGTGATAAATGCGCGACGTTTTTGTGTGCGTTATTTTTTTGTTGAAATATTTTTTCGCGAGTAAATAAAGACGAGAAACGGAAATGACTAAATGTATATTATGTCATAACAGCGGGTAGAAAATATGGGGTGGACGTGAAATAATATTCCTCGCACACACACATACATACATACATTGTACGTAAAAAGCGGCGGCAAGAAGAACACAAGAATATATAGTGGAGAAAAAAAATACGCGCGCGCGACATTGACAAATTTCGTGGGCTATTGTTTAAGTGTGAGGTGAGAAATGACAAGGATGTGAAAGGGATTTTACTTTTGAAATACAATGAACTCTCGGATGATGGAATGGGAAGGTGTAAGTAAAGGGGATGGGTGAAAGAACAAGTAAACCACGAGCAAAACGAAATATTATTTTTTTATGGTAAGCAATAAAACAATTTTATTTATTGGGTTATTTTTTATCTTTGCCGAGGAAGAAGCGGTCGTTTCGTCGCGCGAGCCTGGTTTGATTTAAATCGATCGTAAAGTTGGGCGAAAATTGATGATTTCGGTCGTTTTATGGCGCAATTAAAAATGCGCCCATCAAATATGTCAAAGTTTTGCGCTCTAGAAGAAATTTTTTGATACTGTGTAATTGATTTATTTTCCAACCAGCTGTTTATCGTTTTTACTTTCAGGCGTGCCCTTTTTCCAATAGAGCCATAAAAAGCTGCAGAATGAATAAAAACGTCTTCGTAATTTATGTTATTTCATCCTAAAATCGCAAAAATATTTGAACATTTTTGGATCCATTCGTTCACTATTCAATTATAGCAATTATCTAACTGTAATGACATTTTCAAAGAATTTTAATTGGAAAGAGCGATCCATCATCGTTCGATGGATGGTGTAGGCGGCGGTGGTGGCGGCATCAATTCTGCGGTGGTGAATTTTGACGAGTTCTGCCTCTGACCACGTACAACAAATCATCATCGCACGCTACGAGCGATAATTAAACCAATATTTGTGAAAATTTCGGAATAATTTGTTTTCGTCGTCGTCGTTGTTAATTAATTTACAATTATGCTGCTGATGATGGTGCGCGCTGCATAAATATTGCATTTTTATGTATCTGCATATTTATATAACACGATGATGGCATTGCAGCAGCAACAGCAGCAGGGAAAATGATTAATTCAAATCTAATAAATTATTCCATTAATAAATTGTTATTGTAAACCTTTAACAATCAAACGAGAATCAACGTCGATTAATTTTTTATAAATTTACTCAACTAATGTGTTCATTTATTTATAAACTTTATAATGGAGTTTACTACATCAATCAAACTGTTTGATGATTATTTGAATATTTCATGCCGTCTAATTAATTTCAATCAATATTTAAATTTTTTATTATGATCTTTTCAACAATGTTGTTGCTTAACTGTTGTTCCATGCGGTTTTCATTGCTGGCTTTATGAAATTACAACTTTTCGCTAAAATGTAATTGTGTATAGTTGCGGTAAATATTTGTAGAATTGTTGAAAAGTCGAAATATATTTTCACACACAAATTTTGAACAAATCTTAGTTTGTTTGCTTGAAAATAATGTAATGAAAACTGTCAATTTGTTTGTAATTTTTTGAGGCATAAAACTAAATTGCACAAATGAATCACCACCGCATACTTTGCTTTTTTTATGAACGTGTGAATGCCCGACACGCCTTGAATAATGACATGAATTGGTTTTAATCGCACACCCGGCTGCTGTAATTTTTCCCAACCACCACCATGTCGATTTATCCCATTGGAAGGTGTTGTCAATAAACCGAATTAAACTAACGTTTACTAACTGATCAACACATGTATTGATAATAGGTTGTATTCACTGGTAATGGATAGACATGATTACATACGGTATCTAGTTTTAGTGTATATGCTGTGAATAGCGATTTCGAAATAGATAACTCATTCTCTACTACTACTACTAGTACAACAACAGCAACAACAACAACTGCATATATGTACATATATATCTACTATGCAGATGGATACAAACGCACACTGATTACACTCCCCTTTAACTATGTTGCTTATACAAATCAAAAAATGCGTTTTCTTATCTAAGATTAATTAGAAATTTAGTCAGTTGGTTAATGATTAGTTAGTTAGTCGAGCATTATATACATAAATCATGTTGGATCGAACCTCCCTGCACAACAATTACTTCTATGCATGAGCTTTAAATAAATGTAAGCAAAAATCTTAGAAATGGTGACTTATTCGCGGGAAATCAATAAATTATTAAATCTTCTCATTGATAACTATATAGTTGAACATTTTGCTGATTAATCTTTGACAAAGAGCAACTTACCAACCGAATATAATATTATATATTCAATAGTAGATGATATATTAAATTATACATCATATATTCTATTTATGCATGCATAGAAATCTAATTTCTGTCAGCAAAATAGTAATTTGCAATGCGATGATGCAAGTAATTTAATGAATTCATTTTTCTCCCAAAAAAAAGAAAAAATGATAATCGGATATAATTTTTCTTTAACTTAATTAAAATTTATTAATTTTCATATTCAATTAACCGTCGAACCGGTAATTAGCTTGCCGGTTAATTATCCAAGCAAGAAAAAAAATTATCATCGTGCAAATTGAAGTATGTGTTAGGTATATTGGCAGCGAACTGCACAAACTTTCCTCATTGATGTTAGTGGTGATGATGATGGTGGTGGTGAGGGAGTTTATTGCACACATCGGCAAATGCGTTTTAATTGACATCAACCTCAGGATTAAATAAGGATAATCGCCGCCTGACGCATGCGAATTTAGATGAGATTATGTAACAACGCGCTAGGAAAACATGTTTGTCGCTGCGCTGCTTGCCTGCCTCCGCACTCTCGAGCAACTTTAATTATTAAAGAACGAGTGTGTTTGTGTACCTAACATGATATAGAAGGTAATTATTCACTTTGTATTATATTGTTTGGCGCGAACGCGCTAAATTTTTAATCAAACTTTAAGCATGCAGCAGAAACACCAGCTCTTTTATTTTATGTAACTCAAGTTCTTGGAATGATTTTTTATGGGAATTTTGCTAAAAAGTTTGTTGGTTGATGAATTTCCACCACGTCATATCTAAATTCAATTAATGCGCTAATAATATATGATAAAAGGTAGCGGAGAAGAGAAGCAGCAGCAGCAACAGAAGCAAATCCGTAAAACGCGAAATTTATTTGCGGCTTAGGCTTAAATATTTATTTAAATGTAATTTACATATTTTCCAAAAACGCAAATCCTTTATATTACACGGCGCGTCGTAGTAATTTTATTTATTAAAATGTACATATGCATAATAAAAATAAATCTTTCAAGCGTTTATATTTATGACGGCAAATGAGTCCTTTGTGGATAATTTACAATGTGCTAGGAACGTAGAACAAAATATACGATTTTTTAAAATATCATATATATGAGTTGAGTTGGGTGTGCAGCAGAGAAAAATACAGCAGCAGCAGTGACAACATTGTTGCATAATTCATTTGTGAAAACAATAATCGTGATAACAACACACAGCGCAACGCTCATGTATGTTTGTTAAAAAAAAAATATTTAAATGCTAAATATTATAATCTGGCGGCCGCGGCATTAACTAGAAAATTTAATTATGCACAAGAGTGTGAATGTATGTTATTCATGCAAATTATTTAGCTGGATACGCATTTGCAAAATTTGCCCTGTGTGTGGTGTGGCGGTTGGATGGACGATCGAATTGATGGAAATGATTCAACGCTTGTGTGCGCGTTACTTATATTGATACAAGCATGTTGTTGCGCGTTGATTAGCGCAAATTTTCACCCCCCAAAAAAAAGAATCTTCGAATATGAAATATTATATAATCTGGTGTCCGTAGCATTAACTAGAAAATTTAATTATGCACAAGAGTGAGAATGTATGTTATTCATGCAAATTATTTAACTGAATTGTAATTTACATTTTCATGTAAAATATCAGCCATCTGAATCCCAGAGAGCGCACACATTGAATATTTATGAACACATCAATTTCCTATCGCTTCTTCATTATGTTATATATATATATATGTATATACATATATAGACAAGGACGACGAGCACACTTTTCCATAACATAATAGACCGTTATTTTACGAAAAAATTTAATTGCGATATCGGTGGCTGCGCCTCAAAAACACTTGTTCGCTGAACAACCATCTTTTTTATTTTGGTGCGATGCGGAAGAGACGAACAAAAAATGTATGTATAAATAAATATACGAAGGAAATGTAAAAATTTATCTGAGCATTTATAGCATGAATTATTTATGTGCCTTTCACTTAAATAATAAAAAATATAACGTTGAATGCGCTGCTGCTGCTGATGCGGCGGCAAGGAGGAGGAATAAAATGAAAAGGATGCGCGAGACCAATCGGACAATACCAGTTATATTCATTATTATTGATGAAGTTATTCATATATTTACAGGTGATATTAATATTAATTTGTCGCGACTATGTAGCTAGAATAATCATCAATGCCGGTGATGATGATGATGATGGGGTGTATCTAGTATAGTAAGTAGTTGTAGTAGTACATTTGTGTGCTCGCTGACGAGAACTACGTAACTATGTATAACTTGGTTTGATGCTGCTGCTGCTACGACGCTGTAACTCTGCTGGGACCCGAAAGGTCTCTCCCATTAGCTTTATTATACATGTCAAATTCGGCAAGGCAAGGCTCTGGGTGGCGGGTGCTGCTGCTGTTGCCAGCGCCGCAGATTTCACTCAGCGACCCTCAAACGGTGGTAGGGTATGAAAATAATGTAGAAATGATTTGTGTCGGCTCAAAAAAAATTGGAAAATTGTTATAAAATAATGTAATTTTGCATCAAATCTAATGATTTATCTTTATTTTATGAAATTTCCAGAATAGCTTTATTAAAATTAAGTCTAAAAATTACATTTTTTGTTAGTATTTTAATAAAAAGGGGATAAAATTTCAATTTCACACAAATCTCATGAAAAACTTGTTATTAATTTTAAATTTTTACAAAATCATTCAAAAACAATTGTTATAACATAATATGTTTTATAAAATATAAAACATTTTCGAGTGATTTTCCCACTCTCCCACATTGTGTCAAATATGCAAATCATTGAAGCCAAAAATTGACGATTTCGTTTAAAATCAATATTTTTAATTTTATTAAACGAGATTTTAATAGTTTCATAATTTAACTTAAAGAATAGACAAACATATTTGCAATTATTATTATTATTATAAGAATGGACGGATTAAAATGCTTAATATATAATTAATTTCAGAGACATTTTATATTATATTAAAATTGAAATGAATTTCCGCTTAAATAATTAACACCAGCGCCGATCGGGCGAGAGAGCCTTTAGTAGTATACCTAATATAATTATGCGCATTGTTTGTGCAATACTTTTTCGCAAAAACGCGATTATAAATTTATCGCATATCCGTACGACGATACCCCGTAATTCGGTTATACGTTCGAGGGATCAATTTCGCCAATGCCGCACATATACCCACACACGAACACACACACACAACAAATCCGAAACATCCATTTCATAAATTGCTGGACGCGGCACGGCCAGACGACGACGACGGCACGAGGAGGAGAAGAAGAAGACGAAGAAAAAAACTTATATATTAAATCGGGGGCCCTTTAAATAAAATTCCGGCAGATGTCCGACGCGTCGGATAGATCAATACGATATATCCAACCGAGCAACCAACAAAACCATGGGCGAATTAGATTGTTTCCTATACCGTTTGTACTGATGATGTTGCACACATGCACACACGCAACGATTAGATAAATGTAGTATAATATAATTCTTTTCGTCGCTTGAATGTTAGCGAGCAAATACAACAAACAACTCAAAGAGGAAATCCAAACAGAATGCGTATACACGAGGATGAATAAATAAACAATCATAAATGCAAACAATTTTCGCATTATTTCGGGCGCGCAACAACAGAGAAATAAAAAAATATTGTACAATCGGCCCGAATCAATGATGATGTGATTTTTTTGCGCGCGCCAAACAGAAATCAAATTCTTTTATGTGCGTGCGTTAAATTTACTGATCGCATTTACATATTTCACAAATAAATTATTTCGAATGGGGGTGGTAGAAAAGGATGTGGGGAAGGATTGTGTGTGTGTGTGTGTGTGTAGTTGGAAAATGAAATTTATTAACACTCTAGTTAAGGGGGATTTAGGTTTTTACGCAATATTTAAATGCGCGACAGTCGTTGAATAAATTTGCACTACTTATGCGTACAATAGTGTTTTTGGATATTTTTTTGCAAATTTATGTTTAACCAAAGAAAATGATGATAAATTTCGATAAAAAATCCAAGATCAAAGAAAAATGAATGAAAAAAGCGCATTTTTGCACACACACACACACTAATCGCCAGCGCGCAATTAATTAATGAAATAAATGATACGATTCATTTAATAATTACACAAAACTGTATAACAATGTTGCTTATTAATCATTAAGTTGATTTTATCAGAAAGTTTTGTGTTTTCGAGCGCGCGCGCGAGCGAACGTCGACGGCGGTGGCGGCAGCGTGCAAGTTTTCGGGGCAGCAATTTATTAGTGCGAGACGAGCGAGAGAGAGGATGGGCGCGCGGGGGCGGGTTTGTTATGAAATCAACTCGTAACTATTCCGTATTATAATTTAAAGTTTTCGGATGGGAGCAATTTAACATAATTTAATATGCCACTTGATTGATGTATTAATTGAGATGGAAATTTTACCAGTATATATAGTTGGGAGAAGCCCATAAATTTTCGCAATAACTTATTTTTGTTTCACACATTTGATTTGTAATTAGAAGATGTTTTTTCTTTGCGAGTTGCAAATGGTGCAATGTTGGTGAAATTGTTCCCCACAATAAATTGAATGCGCTTTGTCGGTCCAATTTGTGCGGTAATGGGTCAGAGAAATATTTTAATTAATGCCTCCGCTCTACTACAACCAACCGCCCCCCGCATTCGTACACACATATATATATATATATATGTGATAAAAATGTAAATGAGCGCGGTCGTTTGAAGTGTGCCGTTGATGTCTTCGGAGTATTTTAGAACTTCTCTATTACTTTTGAACGCTATTTCCGTTCCGCTTTCATCCCTGAGCAAACTTAGTTTGAGTTTGTAGTTTGTATGCCATTTTCCTACACGACGGCATACATAATAAACACGACGCTAACAATGTTGTTGTGTGGGGATTTCTTCTTCTCGCGCGCGCACGATGACCCTCGCGAAATTAAAACGGCCATCGGCGATGTTTTTATTGTGTACCATACAAGAATCCGATCGCTTTTTCAAACTTACCGCCGAAAATGTGTACTTAGAGAGTCGTAGTTGGCGTTGCACCATTGAAATAAGCGGCATACTACTAATTAATTACTAGATATTCGTAGTTGGCGTTGTTTATCGGATTCTTGTGGTAGCGGGTGTACTAACAATAAATGAAATATGTCACGGCTTTTTCTCTCTTTCTCTTTTTGGGTGTCTCGCTGCGAATTAGAATAAAAATCGTGCCGCCGCGTCATAATTAAACGCTCAAACAACGGACGGCACACAAAGAAGAAACGCGCGCTTTGTGTTGTTTGTCGCATTCTCAATGGTGTGCTAAGCAGATAATAAAATGACAATTTTAGACGTAATTTATTTTGCAAGATTTTTTTTTCTTTATAGTATTATAGTATCTAGTGTGAACGAGACTATGATTTTTTAAACTAGTTGGCTGGAATCGATCGCACATTCGAGATAAACCACCTTTTAAATCGTCGATTTTCGAGACGATTTCATAAATTGCGATTTGTAAAAGTGTAAAGTGCGTCTTCGTCGCCCGGCCAGCCAGCCAGCCTTTATCTTAAAAACCGTAAAAATCGTTCGTGAAGTCATCATCCATCAATGACCCTCTCGGCTGCTGAAAAATTTTGGTCGGCGCCGATAACGTTACCAACACACACCCTTATACTTACTTACGCAACAACATCGATAAAACAGTTTTCAGTGTTTTATTTATATCAAACAAAACAAAAAATTAGTAGTGTTGAAGCTGGCTGGCTGGCTGGTTGGCTGGGGGATACAAAGCGACAGTAAATTTTGAATTTCTATTAAGCTGGAAAATTTATGACGTGCATCTTGTATGTATTGACAAAACTACGTCGCACACATTCAGGGACGACGCGCGCGAGGAGCAAAAATAGAAATAAATTCAATTTTTTTTACAGCGCACACGTAAAAATTGAATAGACAAAAAATACGGCGCGCGCGAACCTTTTTTTCTTCCTTCGCTTCTTCCTCTCGTCTTTATTGATTGTAATTTTTTTCGCCCGCGTGTAGTTTTTCATCTCTTGTATAAATCTAGATTTATTTTTGTTCTTTCTCTCTCTCTCTCTCTCGCAACGAAAATCACTGTAATAAACAGAAAGTAAACGTAGATTATTAGTTATGGTCGATTTATCATTATTTGACAAATAACAAGCTTAAATAACTCTCTACACTTCAACTGCACTGACTTTAAGCTCCTTCCTGTTTCTTTTGTAATATTCCACAGTCGAGTGAACTGTTTGTTCACTTTCTTTCATTTTGGAGCGTTATTCTCCATATATACAAAATTCCGTCGTCGTTTTTTTCTTGCTGCTTTTTGCCAAAGCGATTTTTTCACATTATTGTTCTTTCGCATGTCATCATTTCGAAAAATTTATTTTTTCATATTTCATATGGAAATTTATTTCTTGTAAAATACATTTAATTTGATTAAATTTTGTTGAATGATGAAAGAATTATTGTTCGCGTTAATCAGATTACAATTCAAATAGACATTTTTTTTTAAATTATTTTTGTTCGTCTGCGGTAAATGAGCTTAATTTTCAGATCATTGCAGTAAATTGGTTCATATTGATTGTACTCGATTCTCTCTATATAAGGTCTACTTTACATTATCGAGATTTATGATGACAAATCGCACAGCCATGATAAATTACTGAAATTCAACATTATTCGTGGGCCGGCCGCACTTAATTGCGAAAAAAAACCGAAATTATTGATCGTTCGTTCGCTATATTGCATGTTTACAAATATTTGTCATTTAATTAGAAGAAGCAAAACAAAAACAATAAAAATGCCAACTTTGCATGTTTTCTATTACGATCCGACATGGAATTTATATAGGTATATATATTTTGATACCGTCTACCAAAAAAAAAAATAAAACAATGCTGTGCAATTGCAGTAAAAACGTCTGCTTTAAAATGGCGAATAATTTATTTATAACAGCGGCAGCAACAACAACAAGTGCACGTCATTTATTTTTGTTCGATGATTAAAAAAACAGGAACGAGGCGAGTGAGTACTACTGCTACCACCGCCGACAAAAGCTTTATGAAATTTTTAACGCTCTGTGTAGCTGTTGTACGGCGTGCCGGCGTGTTGTTGCATCAATGATAACTGAACTAGAATAATACCCAACATCAATATTTCCACTAAATGACATTAAAAATGCGTATGTATGTGTATCAACATTTTATTCATGCTCTAAATGGTCGCTTTTGTTCTCACGCTTGCAAAATATAAATTATTTCAATCGCGTATCAATCAGCACGACAAAAAATATAGCGTATAATCACAGGGAGAATTTTATCGCAGTTTTGCTGTATTTTAAGTTGCCTACATATTTGACAATAACATAGTTTCTTTTTTTCACTTTACCTGCTCTAACCTCAAAAATGGTACTTTACTCCTATAATATGTTGCCATTCTTTGCAAAATTACGCATATAGAAATGAGAGATTGCAACATTGTACAATTTTTGGTGGTTCCATCTATAGAAATTTAAACATGATATGATATGATATTAAAATACAATAGCTACAGGATAGATAAATTTTTTGCATGATTTTAATTCAAATAACTAGACGGGAGTGATTAATTCAATCTTTTTTCGGATTGAAAAGATGGCGTGTGTTCGTCGACCATCTCCAGCTATCAAAGTAGCGTATCTATTATGTATCAAAAGAAAGACAACTTTGAAATTTGAAATGGATCGTTATGTGCCGGCAACAACATTTCGCATTGATCACAAAAAAGAAAAACATACACAACGTACAACATTTGCCATAGCGCGCAAATTTACTTGCAGAACTAATTTGGCTACACATATAGGAAATAAATTTTGCACGAATAAAATTGAACCGAGACAATATT
>JARJDW010016955.1:0-17345 GCA_030264715.1 Adinopsis sp. GC000173 | reverse complement strand
AATTATTATTTTGAAACGAATGCATTTGCTTCAATTTTAACATAACACATTCATCAAAAATAACCATAAAAGAGATAGCTTGTTGCAATGCTGAACCAAATCGATCAAATTTCGACGAGTGAAAAAAACATGGCTGATAAACATGACCGAAATTTGATAAGTAAGTAATGAAAAGTCGTACAAGTGCACACACACACGAAAACGACCAAAATTTCGGATATACGTAGATAAATTTTGTGTGCGATGTGGCCGTGAAGTAACACAACGCAACATTTTCATTAAAATTTAATCACTTTTTTAGAGGTACTTACTTATCATTGTTGTTATACATTATTGATTTATGGCTTTATTTATACATACACGAAACGTATTTGTGTGTATGTGTGTGTGTGTGTATGAAATCATGTTTTTTTCTTCCTTTTTGGCATATAAACATCGAGTCGAATAAATGATTTATATTGTCATATAAGCGCAACGCGTCGCAAATGTGAATGATTTCCCACTGAAAAAAAAGCTAATCGACGTATAGCGCACACGTATAGAGCGGCAGCCCGAAAAATATACGAGGAGAGAAAAAAGGCATCACACTCTACTCGAACGACGAGAAACAACATCGAGGGCGAAGGAGAAGAAGACGAAACCGGTTGAAGTATTAGGCATTTTACTATATCGTATCCGCCGCGCGTGGAATGTAAGAGGAATAATACGAAATAAAAGCGTGTTGTGTATATGTATGTGTGTGTGTGTGAATGTATGTGAATAAAGTGAACGAGGTTGTTGGATGGCAGAGAGGCGAGCAAGCAAGCAAGCACACACACTCACCGGCAGCGGCAGGATATTGCCAGAGCGTAGGTGTAGCCAAGGCGGAGTTGTGCGCGCCACCTACCGGCCAGCCGAGCGTACGCTCGTCGTGGCAATGTAGGAGAGCACCACCTCCCGGAACGCCTTGTTGTTGTGCGGCCGCGGTCGCAGCAGCAGCAGCCATGCCAGCCGAATCCGATAGCATTGTGGAAGACGCAAAGTCGAATTGTTGCTGCGCGCCATCGCATCGCGTCGCAGCAGGAAACGCTGTAGCGGTAGTAGTCGTACCCAGGTCGCCGATGCGGGCTACCTCTTTCAGCTGGTGGTGTGCGGTGGTGGTGAGCAGACCTGCAGCAGGTATGGACGACGGCGATGACACAACTTCTTGCTGGATGGTGGTGGTGGTGTTGTGACGCTGTCGGGCCACCGCTATGCCAACCGGAATATTTCCTGCAACAACGAACGCTCATAAATCAAAAAAACTCATTGAAAACTATTTCAAATTTATTAAAATGTACAACTTCAAAGTTTAATTGATGCTTGGAGTCCATTTAAATATATATACATACAACATATACATACAACAACCAACAAAAGAGTTGTTATCTTAAAATTGGTGCGTGTTTTCGAAAACAATGCAATAATATTATCAACGCATCGAAAACTGCTACAAATGAAATTTATATGCCATTTAATTTACAGTGTGGAATAAATTATTAGTGTTAGACAGTTAGTGGCGTTTATTCTAAAATGCAAGCTGCATGTCGTAACTTATTCCAGGCGCATTATTTAATATAAAAAAAGTATCGATTTCTTCTAGTTTCGACTTGCTCTTAGGTACTATGAATGAAAAAAATATGATTCTTTTTTGTCAAACAGAATGAAAGACACCTTTCGTTACAACTAAAAACAAAAATTCAGTATTTTACGAAATTTAGAATTGTTAGCGACATACGTTCCAAAACCCATGTCGTTACTTCTTCCAGACGCATTAAATTGACATTTAAGTAAGTCTTTTCGAGAATTAGTTAATGTTTTTCGACTCACTAAAGAAATTTCGTTACAAATAAAACCAAAAATTCAGTATTTTACGAAATTTAGAATTCTTAGCGACATACGTATCCAAAACCCATGTCATTACTTCTTCCAGACGCATTAATTTGACATTTAAGTAAGTCTTTTCGAGAATTAGTTAATGTTTTTCGACTTACTAAAGAAATGCATTTAAATGCAAAATAGATTAAACTGTTCGTAGCGAATTTCTACAAAAAATGTGTTTTTCTTACGTAGATTAACAATTTATTATAAACGTTTGGACTAAATTGCTAGTGTTGGACAGTTAGTGGCATTTGTTCTAGTAGGTTGTTATTTATACACCCAGGCTTGTTAATGCCATACGTTCGAAAACATATATCGTTACTTCTTCCAGTCGCATTAATTTGACATTTAGTCTTTTTTTAGGCAATTAGTTAATATTTTTTGACTAACTAATGTCATTTAAGAAATCAATCTCGTTATTTGTGTTAAATGCAAACTAGATTAAACTTTTTATTTTGAATTTAAACAAAAATTATGTTTTTCTTACAAACAAGTAAATTCTTGTAGGGCTAAATTGTCACTGCTGGACATTTAATGGCATAAGTATTAAAATATATGTTTTTACTTCGTTCAGATGCATTTATTGGACATTTAAGTCTTTCAGCTAATTAGTTAATGTATTTTAACCAACTAATGTCATTTAAGAAATTTATCATAAAGTTCAAATTAATCTCGAATTTTTTTTGTTAAACGCAGAATAAATTAAACTTTTCATTGCGAATTTAATAAAAAATAATGTTTTTCTTACAGAGATGAAAAACCTAATTTACGTTTGAACTAAATTGCTAGTGTTGAAGAGTTAATGGCATTTTTTCTAATATGTCGTTATTTATTCCAGGCACATTTCTAGTTACAAAATGATTCTTTTTGCTTTTGTCAAAACGCAGAATGAATCAAACTTCTCGTTGCAACTTTTAAACAAAAGTGGTGTTTCTTTCCCGCTGATGATAAATGCTTCCCCAGCGAGGTGTTATTTTCACTAGCTTTGTTATAGAAAAGCGTCAATCCGTTTTTTTTTAGCGAAATACTACTAGCAAATCAATTAAACGTATCGACTTCGAACGGAAAGTGGCCGCGTTTTTAATCGCAGAGATCGATAGTACTCGCAGCAAGTAAATCTGATATTTACACTGTTTTTGATGGAAAAGCGTCATCATCATCGGTCGAGTGGTTCATTTCTTCGAAGCGAATTCGAGTGCGTTGAATGTTTTTATAGTTGCGAGTACCAAATCGATGCGAATTTAAATTGAAGTTGCTGAGTTTTTAATCGAAATGACAAACATTTATAATATTATAGATTTATAGAAAGAAGAAAACTCGCAGCACCAATTCTCAGTGCTGTTTCGCTATACGAATTTAATTCAAATTGAAGTTTCAGTGATATTTTGGAAGAAAAAAATCAATTAATCATAGTCACGATCACAATTAGCTGAATTGAATAACGCGACGACTTTTCGGCCAAACGACATTTTAGCACCACTTGTAAAAGCCACATTAGTATCCTAAGTAATCTAAAGATTTCTTTTACAACTTTCGCTTGGAAGAAGTTAATCCATGAAGGATACCCAACACCAGTAATTCAATTTTGTTAGTGTCAACCAATGATCTTCGCATTTCAAAATAAACATCAAAAATACTAATTTAAATTAAGCTAAATTATAGTATTTCACTCTTTTACGTGTGAATTCCCTAAAATAAACTTTATAGCTCTAAGTTTGAAAACTATGTCTTTGAATTAAAAAGTTTAGTACAAATTCATTAGTTTTGGAAATTTCGTGTCAAAAATAAGCAAAGAAATGTTCTAAGCTCTTTTGCTACATAATTTCGTAAAAAATCACTAGTAACACGCTATACAGTCCCTCTATACTGGGAATTTCCTTAAAAATACTTTAAAACCCAAAGTTTGAAATATGCGAGTGGCACAAGTCCTAATAAACACGTGTTGATTAGTTTCACGTCACTGTCAAGTAGTCCAACGGTAATTCGGATAAATGAAACGCGGATGATGAAGAAGAAGAAAAAGAAAACGGATGCGTGGAAAACAATGGACGTGTGCATTATTATCATTTTGCAGAAAGTGTGATTGATAGCTTTTATGCAAATGTTGTCGACGAAAAAAAAACACAGAGTAACAGCAACAGAATAACAACAACAACAACAACAACAACAACAACACTCAGTCATTGTATATTGTGTGCGAAATGGTGTTATACACGATGATATTATCCGAGAAAACGGCTTAATTGTTTTGAAATCGAATATTTGCAGTGTGCGTTTAATCGTGGCGAGCTAGGAGAGCGCAGTGTGTCCACCAAGCGCGTTCGCATAATTCTAAACGTGCCTGACGTATTGATTTTGTTGTTTGTTGTTATTGTTGTAAATAAACACGACCGCGCGGTCGGCCTACCAGCTAGCCAGAGCGAGCGCAAGCAGGAAGAAACGGCGACGACGACGACGGGTAGGTAAGCGCAGCGTAGAGGAGAAGAAAGAAAAAGAAGAAAAAATGGGTGTTTTTTATGCATTACCATTAGTTGTAACGAGCGATGGTGGTGGTTGTGGATTGATCGTCGAAACCGGTTGTTGTTCGGCGCCCTTCTGTGTGGGCGACGCGACTTCCACCTTAACCGGCACCGGCGAAACGCTCGTCGTGATTTCAGCTACCTGGCACGGCGTTGTCGTTGCTGTTATTGCACCACCAACGGTAGCGGCGGCGCCCGGCTCTTTCTTCACACTCACCGCAGCACCGCACCATTCGAGCGGATTCGTACGCGAACAGCCATCGATGAATTTCGGCTTGCACAGGCAGAGTTTCGTCTTGCACGCACATCGTTTCGGCGAAGCGTTGTTGTGTGACAACGACAGCTCGCCGCCACCAGCAGGTTGGATGATGAGGCTGTTCGGACTGCTATTGTACGTCGCCGCCTTCGTGAAGAGTTCCAGCTGGGCGACGGGGATCGGTGAGTACGGAGAGCCAGGCGGCGGTGTTGGTGCGCCGAACGTGTATCCCGTCGACGTAAACATCGAATCGGAAACTGCAAATAATAAACAAATAAATATTTTACTAGGTGACAAAAACGCATCATATTAGGTCAGATGTTTACTACTACTACACTATAACAAATCGATAATTTAAATTTAGCACTTCGGTTATATCAAAGCTCGTGTGTTACTTTATATATTTAACAAAATAAAGCGTGTTCATCAATGAGAAGTTTGTCTGTGTTTAAATTAAGATATAATGCGGTAAAATTCCATGCCAATGAAAATTGATTAAATAATAATTTTGATCACATTTAAACTTCTCGCTTATCCTCTTTATTGGATGACTATAAAGTGCGATACAAGAACACCATTAAAATATTCTTTGTTGGCCGGATATTTAAAAAATACACATTAGAACATTTGATACTATTGTTGACTGCATTAAAAACACCATCAAATACAAGTAGATAACTTAAATTTAGCATCGCGATGCTTCGCAACCATCATTTCGATTATGCAACAATGTTGTGTTGTGTTCTCTGCACATAAACACAATCATTTAAACAAATTTATTCCATGTTGACCAAACATTTGGAATACATATTAGGTCATATCGTACTACTATTGTTGATCACATTCCAAACAGAAATACAAAATCGATAATTTAAATTTAGCGCTCATCACATAATATTACTATTCCCTCTCATTCGAATATTTGAAAAAACGCATTAGGTCATACGTTACTATTAGGAGCAAATTCCCTGACACGTTACGTTGAGCCAGCCAGCACAAATCAATAGTTAAAATTTCGTGTGTAATTTAGATAAACTTTGATAAATGCGCGAGTATATTTTATCATTTTATCATTTTATTTCCTGCCGGTCGACCAAATATTTAATAAAGTTGCATTAGGATGCAAAAAATAGTATTTCTTGTTGGCCGAATATTTAGTTCATGTTATCGTATTCCCTCTCGGCCGAAAGTTTAACAGCATTGCGCTAAGTATACGGCAACATGATAATTTCAACGTTAATTATCTGCTAATGATACATTTAAAACTCGTTTATTTGTGTAATTTCGTTTAGCTATTATATACCATCTTCGATTCGTACGTCGCAATTTATATCAGGCGTGAAATATCGAGTCTCATTTCATCGAACGGTTGAATATGCAATACACTAACGTGACTTAGTAAATGTTTTTTAGGTTTCCGCTGTACTGCAATAGCAAAGTCGTAACACTATCGTGTAATTTTTAGTTCATGCTTTTTATTCCCTCTCGACTGAAAGTTTTAACACAAAGTTGCGTTAAGTATACAGCAACACGATAATTGTACTGTTAGTTATCTGGCAAAGATTGCATTTAAACATCTTTTTTGCGTTTTCGCCAGGCAAGAAACCTTTGAGTCTCAATTAGTCTAAAAGTTACACTATTTTGATGAGTATTACAAATACATAAGTCGTAACTTATAAAACATACATTCCCACTTGTTCTAAACACGCTAACGTGATTGACCGAAACATTATAAACAACGTACTATATGTGCTTATCCCCAATGCAGCGATGCGTAAATTATTTTTCCATCGGCGCGCTTCCCAACTGCAAGAAGGAGAAAGGCGCACATTTTTTTCCTATGCTGCACACGATGCGCCGCCACGACGTAAAACGCTACGATTAGTACGTTTTGTTATTCGTTGTTGCTGTTGTTGTTGTTGTTGCTGTTTGAAAGCGGGCGCGATGCGATGATTTATTGAAAGCGAACGCGCGCGTTGTTTGTTGCTAGTATATAGCGCGCAGCGCGCAGAGCCTTGACCTTTTAGAAAATTATTTACGCTGGCAGCGAATGATGGAAAAAAATCGAGCTACAATTTCTTTTTCGGCTCGGCCGACGAAAAAGCGTCGAATTGTCGCGCTGCAAACAAATCGCAGCAATGCATTCGCGGATCGCACGCGCACGCTCAAAGTTTATTCGCACCGTGGTGGTGGTGTCATTACGCGAATATTTATTGGGCATTGTGACGTCAGAGTGTACGCACACAAATGGCCAATTTAGCGATACGCTTCATTTCGTTTTTCGGCAACGAGCGACGTAATTTGCATACATATATTTATATACCGCGCGCAAAAAAGAGGACAACAAAATTGTTGCGCGTTTCGTTTGCCATTTTACACATTAATCATAATTTTTCACGCGTCACTCTCTATCGCTCTACGTTCGTTCGCTCGCTCGCTCGCCGAATGCATTTCTAATGGAGCGCGCACCGCCGCGTAATTAAAAACCGATAGAATATCAATTAATTGCATCGGCGCGAGATGTGGAGCGAGAGTGCCGCGTATATCTTTTATATTCGTTTGCCGCGCACATTTTGGATACGACAACGACACGCGCGACTGCACATCGGGAAAAACTAGTGCGCTTTTTATATTGCCTTAAATTCCCAGTTGGCCGAATATCTCTCACAGTCGAATAATTAACTACCGTGCGTTGCATAAAAACCGGTTTTCAGTTAAATCATCGATTATCGGATTAATTAATTTGCAGTTTTTGTAGAGGTACTAAGAAAGAATTAACTGTCTGAATAAGAAATGCATGTAAAACATTACTTATTACAATCTCACATGGCCTATTTTAGCAAGTAAGTATCATCTCACCGAATATGAAAATTTACGTCTAGGAAACATTTCTTCTGCCAAGCTAAGCTTGTTAATATCTCACCAGAACTAATCTTTGATTTCATGTTACACATATTGTGAGCATAGATCCACAGAGAATTAAAAACCCTTTCGTGAAATGCAATTACTGCGACAATAAGAAATATATGGCTGGATTTACCTAACATTTTGACATAGACTAATCTTTGAATTCAATTTTGATGGATTGTAATTAGTTGCCATTGAGCGGTATAAAAAACCAGTTTATAGTAAAATCATTGATTATAGAACTAATTAATTTGCAGTTTTAGTAAAAAAAAAACTACTAAGTACGTATCAACTGCCCGAATAAGAAATGTAAGGCAAATATTATACAATGTAATTACCGGCCCCCCATAGTGATATTAAAAACCAGTTTTTAATTAAACCATCGATTATAGGATTCATAATTAATTTACAATTTTGGTGAAAAAGCGTCAAATAAATAAGTATCAACAGTCCGAATAAGATATACAGTAGTATACCGTACATTTCTCTGTGGCCAAGCTTGTTAACAACGTATGTACCATCTGGCCTAATCTCTGACAAAAGTAACCGCTCTTGAATTCATTTTTGACACATTGTAATTAGCTGCCGGCGAGCGTATTAAAAAAACCGGTTTCTAGTTAAATAAATCGATTCATTCATCTGTGATTTTTACGTAAAACCATCAAATAAGAAATGGTATTTCTCTTCGATAACATTCGCCAATGTCCCAATCAGTCTAACTTAGTCTTAACCGAGCAAATGGCCGAATGTTTGACATAGTGAATTTGGTTACCTGTTTCTAAGATTGATTAATTAAAGTTAAATATTACGTAAATTGCCTAAAGGGACTGGGACAAAAAAGATTAATGAATTTGTGGGGATTCGCGATTAGTAAATAAACCGTTTTCTAATGATTTTATCTGAGAAGTTTGTACGTGATTGTTATGTTCAAAAACATCCCACTGGAGCGAATTTAAATTAACCGATTATCGAGTGTTAACGGTCCGAATAAGAATAGGTTTTTACAGTCACGCTAGTGCTAGTGTATTCCAATTGTCCTGAGTCTTAAACTTCCACATGATAGAATATTGTACTTACATAGTTAAACATATTATTTTGCTTTTTACATATTAGAGAATTGCGTGGATAAAAATTGCATGTCTTCTGTAATTGTATGTACTATATGAAAAGATTGCCTAGGATTATTACTAACAAATATCTCGATTGGGTTAGTCTCAGACAAACGTTTTGAATTCCCAAGTGGCCGAATTTAAATTATTTGTTTGTAAGAGTGATTAAATTGTAATTTTTGTATAAAACTCGGTTTATTCATAAATTGCTACTTTCACAGGACTTAACCGCAATATTTTAGCCATTTATTTGTCGAATTTGGTATAAGTCACATCTGGACTAATCTTATAAGAGTTGACTCGATATAAGTAACGCGCGAATCAAATCGTACGCTTATCGCGCAACGGACAATTAGCGAGCGAGCGCGTTTCGGTTTCAGATCGTGGCATTTTCGCGCTCGACGGCATCGAAATGGGATTTTCAATACGAGAACGCTCTCTGCAGCAAGGTACCACCTGCGCTCGTTCCCACCTGTGTGTGTGTGTATGTATGCATGTGTATTTGTGTGTGTAGTGCAGCGCGAAGCGGCGATTGCCCGTGAGCGACCGATTCGAAGCAAGAAGAGGACGTAGCCGAAGAATAAGAAGAGGAAAAAAAGCAGCACGAAGCTATAGTATACATGTGAAAGAAGAAATAAATGTAATCGTAATAATCATAATAATAATAATAATACAAGTAATAATAATAAAATGGTGTATGTGCTGTGCGCAATAGAAGTGCGGTAGTTGTGTGCGAAATGTGAAGTTTAGCGCACCGGCATTAAATCGCAATTACTACGATTACATCGTCGGCTAATGAACGTTTAATATTCACACATCCGAATTGAACGTTTTTTTCTGAAACAACCTCAATCACACGCTCCCAACCACACCGTAATCGCAATTTATAATGCAATTTTTCCGTCAAATGTTTGCTGTTCTTGTGTTGTTGTCGTCGTCGTCGTCACAACAACGCCATAACTTTTCAAATGCGATATTTTTTATATTTTATTACGCGCTACAATTATCTTATCAGCCAATAAACGTAACGACATTTAATATACAATATATATAAAAAACGCAGGTGTTTACTTAGTTTAGCAGCATCGCGATAACAAAATTTCAAATTGGCCGAAATACACCAGCATGTCGTATCTTAATCCTGTGGAAAATTTTCGCGGCGTAATTAATACATGCAACTTCGGCTGAAAAATGACACAACGTATGTCGTAACTCAAACCTTAGCAAACAATGAAAGTTAGTATAATTAATCAAATAGGACCAATAAACGCTACTTTATTTAATATTTGTTGAGCAGAATCTCAAATATTCTCGGAATTGTCCGAAAATCACTATCATGTCGTATCTGAAACCCGCAAAATAAATGTGTGACGCGATTTGGCTGAAAAACTGTAACGTAGTTCGTAACTTAAACCCTACGACCAAGTACAGGGTGTTCGATAAATTCCTTAATTGATTCGGTCGAATAGGAAAATCTTTTGCCGCGTAATTAATGAGCGATACGGCGGTGTATGATGATGATGATGATGATGATGATTATGATGATGAACGTGTACAGTATGGGAAAGCAACGTAATGTTTATCGTTGGCAATCAAATCCCACCCACACGTATTTCCGTTCGTTCACAAACGAAACGATTTTTTTCACTTCACTTCGCCTGTTTCTTCTTCTCCTTCTTCCACATCGCCTGCTTTTCTCTCCGTCTTTCATCCATCTGATGAATCGTCAGAAAAAAATAATGAATAGACGTTTTATCGTAACAGCGTTAACGTTGTGTTGTTGGATTTTGTTGGAAATGTGGGATGCCACGTTGGCCATTAGCTCACCGCGCTTGTTTGTTGTTCGAATTTTTAGTTTAAAACGTGTGTACGATAAGAGAAAAATATTAAATATACTTTGATTTGTGTATATTTTGTAGCAAAGGCGCCATGGAAATTATTATGTCATTATTAAAATCGACAATAAAATAGATGTTTTATATGTTGGATGTATGGGGGGATTTGTGGGCTGCTGCAACATTTCCTGCTCCAGCTTAAGAATGTAACGATTTGTTGTGATTACTAGTAAATCACATCATTTTATTGCTGCATTTGTTGTGTGAATTTGTGTGCGATGTAACTATAAATAAACATGCGCGAAGGGATTGTTTTAGTCAACTTTCTTTCCGAAAACTTGTTGACAATAAATCAATTTTAATATCATTACGATTTGCGAATATGTATGTGAAAAAAGCGACGTAATTTTCGGTGCCAATAGATTGAATAATAAATAAATCTAGCTGGATGTTTACGTTTGAAAGCGTTCGAGTAAAATGAGACGTTTTTAAGGCTTGGCGCAACGTTTTCGTGTAGCAGAAAACTACAAACTCATGCTGTATACTACATACAACATTTAATTTCGGAATGTTGGGCGTAATTTAAAACAACCAATGGCGAAGACGATAAAACTTGTCAAAAAATATATATCTACAATTTGAAATTGCCGCCAATTAGCGATGATCACAAAACTTTCTTTTATTTATGCCGATTATGACAAATGTCAGAAAGTCCCACACGGTCTACTTTAAATGTGCGTGGCTTATAGATTTGCTATCCTAATCCCAGTTGATCGAAATAATTTCTGGTATACTCAACTTTTAATTTAAAACAACCAATAACGAACACGATAACTTATCATAAAAGCATCAACAATTTAAATTTGCCGCCAATTAGCGAAGACTGTAAACTTTCTTGTATTGATGCCGATTATAATAAATGTCAGAAAGTCCCACACGGCCTACTTTGTAGTAACATTATTAAATATATGTGTGTGTGGATTATAGATTTAGTAGTAGCCCAATCCCAATCGATCGAAGTGTATATATAATGCCTACCTTTGTGTGCTGCAGTATGGAATGCGGTGCCAGATGACGGCTGAATCGAACCGGTTGCAAATCGGCCGATAGAACTGTGCGACGAGTAGAGCGCGCTGCCGAACGCCGGCCCGCCTGGCAGAAACGAGTAGATGCCATATTTGCTGAAGCCTGCAAAACCAAGTCAATCCAAGTTCAAACCAATCGTTTATTATGAAAATATAGATCGAGGCATGAAACGGCGATCGTGCGATATAGCACGTATACGCAAAGCACATAAAATGTTTTCTGCGCGTCTACATAACTTCTTCTAACTTTAGTTTTGTTTTTAAACTTTTTATATATCGAAATTCACTCTCAAATTATGTAGATGCGATTTGTATTAAAATTTTAAGGCAAATTTCTTTGAGTTAGTGTAATTTTAAGGCGGAAAATAATTAAATTTTAATAAAATGTGCATAATTTTAACGCATCGAGCGTTTTTTGTTACAAAAGTTACCTTCTCTAAGATGAATTTATTTTCGATGTTATCTGGAAAGTAGTAAAAATCTGCATAATTTTAACGCATCATGAATTAAAAAGGATTTTCTTTGAAAATATTTGTTGCGGAAAAACTTATTTTCGATGTCGAATGTACGAAAAAGCGAATTTACCAACATTTTATGTGCTTTGTCACTAGTACGATCGACTCACCATCTGCTGTGAAGCTGGCGGCTGCTGGTGTCGGTGCCGGAGCCAAGGGCCACAAGCCGCCGCGCTGTGTGGAGCCACCTGGCCCGGCGGGGCTGCCCAACATCGCACTCGACGACGACACACACCTCCCTAATGCACCTACAACAACAAACACCACCAAATTAATCATTCTCATGCCATTCGAAACGGCCTGTCTACCTGCGCATCATCGGTTAGGCTGCCCTAACGAAGCGCCGATAAGCATCTCTCAAAGAGAGAGAGAGCTCTTCTTATACCTGCTGCACCCCCATCAACATCGCGAATACATGCACCAAAATCGCGCATCAGTACGCGTGCAAAGCGTGCGGAAGAAGGAAGATCGGTCGGTATAGCCGTAACATGTCGTCTCGCGCTCGATATAGATTTGCCGTCCCGGCCACGTCCCGCGCCCACCCCGTCCGCGCTGCTTTCAAGGTCTCGCCGTATGCACACAACGCGTCGTATAGTATTTTTACATCCTCAAAAAAACGCACACACAACCTTATCTAATAAAAGTCTTCTTCGCCTTGGTTGTGGCGCAGAACGAAAACCGATACGCCGCGCGACATGTGCGCGCAAACACAGACAAATCATTTGCATTTTAGGCCCAACGAGACGATCTACAATTTATTATTGTTGCATACTATCATTAATGCTTGCAATTAAAAACAACAACGCAGTAGAAATAATTTGATTACATTTTTAGATGTATGATTAAAATTATTACAATGTAATATGATTAAAGTTAAACTATGACATAACGCACGAAATTTTTCGCTTCTTTGCCATTCGTGTAGAAGGATTTTGTGCGTGAAATTAGAAACAGAGTAACTAACATTTTCGGATTAATGAAAATGAATGAACGAAGTAATTTATGGCCGGTAAGACAATGTGCAAGTTGCGCAAGGTATAGTGTCACATTTCGTTGCATATTAGGACGAGCGTGAATTTGCACTTACTTACATATTATTTAAAAGTATCATTTTTCGCCTGCAATGTAATGTTTTATGCATGTAATTAAAAGCGGTGTAAAGCGTATACGAGTAAATAATCAACGTTTGAAAAGAAGTTGAAATTTATTACCAACCAAGTGAGACGAGGCAAAGTTGCACAACAATTTGAATGCGACTAACTTCAAACTCTACAAGTAGTCTCTTAGTTCCTAATTAAAAACTATTTTCAATTGATATAAATTTAACGTACAGAACAAAATTTATTTATTTTTGCGTAGTTTGATACTAAACAAGTTAGTTGACCACCGAAAATTACCAAATTTTAAAAAAAGTTACAATTACGCTTGTAAATCACACTTCTAATTAAAAATATGCTTGCAATTAATGAGTGTGCCTCTGCAAAGTTTCATAACAATTCGAATGCAACTAACTTCAATCACTAAAAGTTGTAGTCTCCTACCGCCTAATTACCATCACTGACTTTTAGGTCTTGTGAAACATTTGCCGTATGCACTCGGTATGACATTTAAGTTTCCTCACCCATTATATGATAATGAATGCATGTTTAATTATTACGATGGCATGAATTTAAACTAAATATGTCCAGGCGTGCATTATCATACATATTTATTTTAATGTCGAGTCTGATAACAGCGAATTGAGCGCGACTGGCCGAATTCACATCCAGCGTGCTTGTCAAAAAACACACAATTTTTCTAGAAAGAATGAAGCGATGATGATGTTGATGATGATGTGGGCATAGATAAGCAAGCATACGTTCTATACACGTTGAATGTAAATTGTTATTATACGTTTAATAAAACGATTATTATTGCACAAGCAAATAGATATTGTCTGTGTTATAATACATACGAAAAACGCTAATTAGCATTTTAAATTGTAAACCCGAATGCGTAGACTGTAATTTAATAATCTAGCAGAAAATCGTTAATTAAATCGTAATAATAATAACCGCCTGTTTTTTTGTTCAATTCATTATTTTCGGGGGGAAAGAGACAAAGCGCATTATTTTCACAAATGAAAAAACTATCGCATTTTATTATCACTTCCCGGATGCGCGCCAACTTATTCGTTTCGCGCGAAAGGCGAGCGCCGGCGTATATTATATGAATATATACGTTGTTCGATTCGCCATCAACAACATCGCTGCTTGCTTGCTTGCTTGCGTTGCTGCTGCTGCTTTGCGGTTTGTTGTCGCCTACGCGCATTCATGCACACTTACGTCAGGCAGCAGCGGATCGCATATCACGTGAAGGGTGCAACGCCAACGAACAGCGAGGAATAAAAAAGAAAAACCATCAACGGCCGAATTTAGAAATTAGAAGCGCAACAGCGGCAGTGTGTGGTTTTTCATTACCATGGCGGTAACGGACGATCTGTCAAATTTGACAGGTCGAGCACAATTTGTATATATATATGCGTGCTGTGCGAGTAATACAAAAAAAAACGAAAGGTTTTTCATTTAAAATATACAACAATCAGTGAATGTTAAAACATTTTAGTGGTAATTTTATAAGTAATAGGTTTTGTTGTTTTTGTTTACATCACAAACACCTCTTTCCATCATTCAAACATAAACTTTGATGGAAGTAAGTGCATACATGCTAGTATCAAATGCTCTAATTACTTTGATTTTATGACTAACGAAACAGGTAAAACATCGAACAAAATTGACATTTTGAGTACAATTTGTATGTGCGAGTAAACGAGCAACGAGCTATTTTATAAATATTCAAGCAATGAGTGTTAAAAATATCAACTTGTTCAAGTAATTTTTGATTTTAGGACTTGTGAAACGTAAATTATTCTTAATGCGACCTCTGACGGATTGAACGATCTGTCAAATTTGACACATCAAGCACAACTTGAATGCTTGTATCTTCAATTGATAAAAAAGCTAGTGTTTTTTAAATACACATACTCTGTAAAATATGTTAAATCTCAGTGGTAATTTTATAATGCTCCAATATCGAATGTTGCGATTATTTAGAATTTAGGACATGTGAAACGTGTGACATGTGGGTGTTCTTAATACAGGCGATCTGTCACAAATTTGATACGTCGAGCACAAGTTATATCTGCGCAGCAAGTGATAAAAAAAACTAGTCTGTTTTTTAACATACGCGACGTTAAGAATTTCAAATTGTAGTGGTAATTTTATTATGCTTTAATATCGAATCGCCTAATTATTGTGATTTTACGACAGGTGAATCGAACAACGATGAAGCGCCAAAAAAACGGTGCGAATGCTACAACGAAGAATTCGTTTATTAAATATTCGACCGGTGAGTATTAAAATATTAATTTGTAGTGATCATTTTATAATAATAATGAAATGTTGTTCCAGTTACTTTAATTTTAGGATTCGCAAAGTGGATATTACTATTTTTCATGTATTTATTGTACAATTAAAATAGAATTTACGATTTCTATGATTTAATACTTCCGAGTTTGATTTGTTGTATTTGTTTGATTGTTGTGAAAATGAATCATAGTAGGTCGCTGCCACCGCTATAGCATATAATATTGTATTAGTGCATCACACATTTGTCACATATTCCTTTCAGCCAAGTCAAAACTCAAAATCCTTCGCGCGTTTGTTATCGTTAGGCGAGCCGAACATGGAGCATGATTTAAAGTTGAGGACGACGCGCTCGCCGGATCAGCAGCTCTCACACGCCTGCAGCGAAATCATCGAGGACCTGTTGCGGCGCACCTACGACGAGGAGAATCCGTTCGGCAGCGTTGTCGTCGAACCGAATCTGCCAGTTAGCAGCAACCGTTGCTGTGCGCGGCGATGCGACATCGTCGACGAGCAGGGCGACTTTGCCGCCATGCCCACCAAGGATATATCGTACATCCAGTATCCGTCGTCCATGGACACGTCAACCTATGACGAAGACTATGACGACGAGTATCTGGAGGATCTGCGAGCGGTGGAGCATGCAATCGCCGAAAGCGACTCTGATCGCAATCTGCCCGATGACGACGACTTTGTAACAATCAGGCGCCACAACCGGCTGATGCCATATTCACACTCTGATACCGATTGTTGTAGATATACGGCGCGGATGCTCTATCGGAATCTGGTCATCATCATGGAGGAGGCTGGACGTTGTAGCAGCGGCGCGGCCAACCGATACTCGGCCAATTTTATCCGTTGGACGAAACTCGTCGCTGCTGTGCTGACGGTACAAACGATTTACCTACTCAAGATTATTCTCTACGATTATATTTTCATGTTTTTCATATTAAAATAAACGATACTAGTAATGTTTTGCGTCCTAATGTGAAAAAACCGTAACCTACGTCTGTGATTAATTAAACAATTCTTGAAGAGTAACGTGAAGTTAGCCGTAATATACGTCATGTAAACAAGTGTCAATAAGTAGAATTAAAGCGTGGAAATTGAATGATTTTTTTAAATTTAATTCCTTGTACTTAACCTGTTACCATGACAACCCCCTAATAATATCTACTACGCTATACTGCTATACCAGACGCGCTAAATTCAAATGTACATGTGCGAATTTTCGAATATACCGCGAACTATAAATAGAATGGCGTGCGGCGTACACAACACGTCGCGAAATACTTTCAACGCATTACATGTCGTTCGTTTTGTAAATTTGTAAGTGTCATTAGGCCGAGCTCCAACTTTTCCACCATTCGGCAAATTTAGCATCGGACGGCCTTCAGCAGCACGCAGCGCGACGACGACGACGACAACAACAACAACGCTGTTACAGTAATGCGATTTATCATCATCATGATACTTACTCTATCGACGATAAGGTCTGATCGGTGCGAAATGCGACGCTTCGTCATCAATGGGCCGACCATCTGCAACAACATAGAAAAAACAAGACATTAAATCGTGTTTATTATATCGATTCTTCTTGCGAAGAGATGCATGCAAGCCAGAGCGCGCGCTTAAAGAGGAGCGCCTCATTCACCGGTGCTTCCCATCCACATACATCCGCTTTTCTCATCACCACCGCGTTTATTTACCAAACGCAATATTATTCTATATATCCACCGCGATTTCATTCATTCATACTTGACATTTTTCAGTCAATCAAGCGCGCGCGCACATTTTTTTATATATAAATACATAT
>JARJDW010016952.1:0-12151 GCA_030264715.1 Adinopsis sp. GC000173 | reverse complement strand
ATCCAACACTTGTTAAAAGCTTTAAATAATGTTTATTTATTAAATTTTGTTTCAATTATCCTCAATATAAAACCAACATCAACATTGATTTTATTATTCCCCACCTCCACCGCACGCTTCAATTAATAATAAACATTTGCACTCTGCGATGCACTGCAACAACAAAAAACACACTAACACACATACACACACACAGGGCATAAAAAATGTTGTGCTGATGTAATCCTTTAATGCACATGAGAGCTAAAATCTTTATTAGTTGAAAAAAAAATAACAAAACAACAACAGTAACAGCCGAGCAAAGCGCGCGCGTGCATGGAATATTTTTTGCTGCCACAATAAAATTATCATTAATAAACATTTTAATAGTCGGTTAAAAGCAGGTGATTAATTAAACCATAAAATTGTAATTGAATTTTATAAAAAATATAAAACAACGCGCATGATAAATTAATAATAATAACAGCGGTGTAGTAATTTAAGCAGCAGCAACAGCAGCATTGCACTATTTCACGATCATTATCATTGCGAAAATCGCATAATTTTCCATTTAACATACAATTTAAAAACAATTTATCTTGAATATAAATAGAAAATTTTTCGTGAAAATAAAAATTAATAAACCGCTCCTCCGACGAGGAGTTATATGTATGTATATATGCGATAGATCAAAAGCATCGCATTTTAACTAGCAAGCACCAAGTCCCAGGCTATAGGAAGCAAGCAGCCACCACGTAAATTTTTTTCTACCACCACCACTACCTTTAAAGTTGCAACTTAAAACATTTATTTCTAGTTGCAATATGTCACCAATTTTATTAGCCTACGTCACGCCAACTCATAAATCCACTTTAATAACAGACTTTTAAAGTACGTTCAATAAATTATATTAGAAATTTATTCATTTCTTAATACCTTAATATACAGCGTGAATAATAATCAATTTATTCCTGTATTTTTATTTTAGTGTGATGTGTGTGATAGTTGTTGCACAGAGCGCACAATTAGTAAATTAAATAATATTATTACAATGATAATAAAATCATAAGTTGTGCGAGAGCATGATGATGAAATTGTATTAAATCAAATGAAACACATAGTGGATGCGCGAAGGGGCGTTAATAATGTTAAAACACGAGTGAGAGGAGAGCGAACTTTCGGTTATGAGCGTAATGCGTGGCTTAAAGTTTTGCTTAAATTATTATTATTGTTAACTGGCAACATTTAATACAATTATGAACGTACAATAAATACAATTTCATTTCAATTAAATAGTGGGAATAAATTTTCCTGTCTCTCTACTGCTCTGCTCTGTGCTCGCTGGCTGCGTCTGTGTGTGCTGGCTGGCGTTTGAACATTACCACCCGACATGTTAAATCGTCTAATTAAATTGGAAAAAATTAGGAGAGCGGTTTCAAAACGAAACGAATTGTCGGTTGTTTAATAAAATGGGCGAGCGCGCGTCCGGACGCGTGTTTTCTCAGCGACGACGAGGAGAAAAACAACCTTTCTCCCGACCCACGATGTCGTGGTTGTAAACTTTCATTACGAAACATACACACACACATGGCCAGGCAAAGACAAAAAAAAACTGGGACACACATATATACATTGGTGGTACGAGTGTGTGTGCCACGAATGAGAAGCGCGTTCCTTCTTCGCTTTTACTACAACACAACTACGTCTCTCTGTGTGTGCGCACCGACAACATTTTTTTACATGGATATAGCGCGCGCTATGTGTACGTCTACTTGCTGCTTGTTAATCTCTTCAACAAATAACTGTTTCAATTTGAATTCCTAAGCTCGCTTTGCATTAATAACTTGTCTGTGTGTACAAATATTAACTATTTTTTATCACCACTAACCTTAGCAATCTTGTTGTACTGCTGCTGCTTTTACTCCATTGATTACTGCCAGCCTAAAAAATAGATTCGTTACGTTTACGATCGCTCATAAATCTCGCTAGAGATACTTTTACTAATTGCATTTCTATCACATATTTACCTAGTTGATATATTATCGGTTCCAAATTGCAATTCACTACCGCTTTAATTGGTAATCAATCTGGTTGGTGTAGTAGGTAGCCGATGTAAAATTTACTTGTGTGCAAAAATCCATACATGCTAAATCCCCGACACATCAACGCCAACGGCTCGTAGGGTACGTGTAGGCAGATAACACCCGCTTGTGCTGCTGCAATAACTCTAATATCAAACGCACGATTAGCAGCAGCAGCACAGCGCGCTCGCTGGATAGTTTTTGAGGTTAGCGTTTCTTACTCAATTAATCAATTTGCTCCATCGTACATAATTCCGTATAATTGATTACGTTATGCTTAACGCCATCCCATTACAATGCTATTTATTTCACCAATAAAACAATCCATTCTTCACCCGTAATTAAAACATGCACAATGTAGTGCATCAATCGGAATTACGTATAAAAATACATCGTTAATACAGTATTCATTCTTCCAATTTATTTAAATAATCATAAATCGTTTGTGTTTAATTAGTAATGTGCTAAATATGATGCAGGACGATAATCTCAGGCTTTGGATATGTTTTCCAGCGGTGTGATGACAGAACAACAAATATAACCTAAAAAATATGTATGGTAAGAAGTGTTTTTGTTTATGATTAAATACATACCTTTAAAAATTCATCAGTTGATACTGCGCGTTATTTATCTATCTAATATATTAAAATAATTGAAATGTATTAGCTAATTTCAACAATTAAATATCCTTTTAACAAAATTGTAAGATTTTTTTTATCATGTTGGCTGCGTTGCTTGTTGACGCTTGTTGAGCACTGTCCTAATGGGAATACCTGATTTGTCCTAATATTAGTTCGTTTGATCTCGTTGATTCTCATATAACGTAGGTCGAAATTTTCTGTCTTCTTCTAACACATTCAAAGGACTACTATTAAATTGTCTCTAATTTGTGTATGCAGCTGTTGACATTTTGTTTATTTTTTCAACGATAACCTTGCCGTGTGAATGGTACTCAAGTATTGTTTCTGTTGAACTTGCAGAAATAATGTACAGCCTCAACAATAATCACAAATCGTTCATATTTTAGTACATTATTTTCAAATATAACAATAACCTAATAATATGCATGGTAAGTAGTGTTTTTGTTTATGATTAAATTAAACATTTCCATCCCACCCAGTGGAAATACCGACAACAATTTCTTATCTATTGTGCTTCCATGCCACCATGTGTTGCAATTATGCGTCGAACGACACACAGCGAAGACGAAAAAAAGGCACACAGCGAATTGAGATAGTTGTTCATGCATCTCTAAAACGCAAATATTGATTTCCGGATCGTTATTAAAGTTCGTGTAGTTATAATTTTGCGAACTACAAATATTTAAGTTTGCACGAGAGACATGCGGCATGGCATACATGCGGGCGATTCCACCAATCACCGATTCTTTTTTTTTTCGATTATTATATGGCTGGCTGCGGGGCTGCATGACATTGCGTTATTGCAAAGAAGCCAAATCGTTGCGCGAGTCGTAGCAACAACCAAACAATATGAACTTGCATCGATTTTGTTCAAGTTTTTGTTTTGATTAAATTGGTAGTTAATTCAAGCAATGAAAGTAAAGTGGAAAATCACTATAGTATGTTTTTATTTCTCACTTTCTTTCAGTGATGCAACATCTTTATTCTACGTGAAGTTTGCCTGCCAGGAATTGAGATTTTGGAATGGGCCATGATTTAATTATCAATAGAGTAATACCTTTTACGTCAAAATCCCTAAAGTAAGATGTCCGTTGTATGGAATTAAACTGAAAGGTTCTGAAATATGATTTGCCATATCCTTGAAGGTAAAAAACTATTTCATTCGTACTAACATCAGACTTTAAAATCGAAAATGTTGATTCTGTTTATAAAAAAACAACATATTTTTAATGCTAAAACATTTCCAGTTTCTAAACGTAGATGCAGTAAAACGTCATTTACAACAAATAATTTTGCATTGTTTACATGTTTGCTCGTTAGTAAATATTAAAAAGTTGTAGCAACGCAACAATAGCCAAAAAAATACTTGGATCGATTTTCGCAAAATTTTCTATATAGTAGGTATAGATATATGACCAGTACACCGGTGATTAAATATGTTGTTAATTTATTTTAAACGACGGCATAGAAAACTTTTAATGAGTTTGTTATATAATGTCTGAATGTAAAAGAATATTTTACGCTGATTATACGGTTTTTTGTTTATCCACAAAAATTCCCTTTTTTATTTTTATATTATATAAAACTTTTTAGCACAAACATAAATTTTTTGTTCGTCTTTAAAACAAACAACAATACAACTCACTGGGATAAAAATGCTTACAAAACCATTATTTTACTAGGTAGAGGTGGGTATATATGAAACCGTTTGCTTGCACTAGCAGCAATCTGCAATCACGTTGAATTTTATACTTAATTCGATTTTTGTTCTATTGCCTTGTATTGTTTTCAATCTACACATATAAATATGCGATTGTTGTTTTGGTGTATAATTAGAAACGTATACATTTGCTGTGCGCCGAAACTAATTCGTTTCGTTCGGTTGGAAAAGAAGACGTTGTTGTTGTTCTAGCAGCGCCAACGAGGAAGAGGAGTAGGAGTCGAGTTTTGTATTAGTAATCTCGGCGCGTGTTATTGTGTGTAAGTGTGAATGTTGATAAACTTGTGGAACTAATTTGCAATTTTCGTTCGTTGAGCGAGCGGGCGAGTGAGTGTGTGGCGGTAGCGCACTGCTCGAATACAACAACAACAACAACTACATATAAGAAAAGGGCTTCACTACTCGCAGAGATCAGCCGTATATAGGAGGAGCGGGTGAAGGAAGTAAAGTTGGCAAGTGGAAACAATGCGGACGGTTCCACTTCGAATAGCTTATGTCTGGCTTTAGCAAGTCTGACATAGTTGCTGGGACAGTCTTGGACACCCCCAAAACGTAGACTTTTACCCGAGGAGGGATAATCCACACCCGGATCAAAACTTATTTGAGCGAAGAACTTTCGCTTCGAAGGCGATGCGTCCCGGCACTAAGCCCCACTATAAAACTTTAATTAATAAGAAACACAAATTTAGCGAAGGCATGCATTACGTCACACACACACACTCATAGCCAGATTCGCACACACACACACACACGCACACACACGCACACATATTCACCACAGCAGAGACAAAGCAAATATTTACCGCAAAATCATTTAATTGCTAACGATTGCGATGAAATAACAATCAGTCGGCGTGTGTTAGCACGTTTACCGTCAAACGTAATGGATTTTCATTGCTAGTTTTTCTAGTTAATTATTAAGCAACCGAGACAAATGCGATAAAAATAGAAAGGAAAATGTTTGATAAATTAATAATTAACTAAATACGCCTTATTTAATTATTAATAATTGCAGAAATTATAAAAAAATATTTATTTACACAATGACTGCAAAAACTGATACTTTTTGTATTATCACTGTTAATATTTATGATTTACAAAAAAATATTTATGCAACAAGTGGAAAAAGAGATATTTTATGTATTTTTCATATCTGGTCCCTCCTGCCATTATAATCATACTTAGATTTAATGAAGGATATGTAATATATAATTTAACATATCAATATTTAGTGAAACAAGTGCAAAAAGTAATATTTTTATGACGTGAATGTCGCAAAATCACTTTTTTATCGCTGCTCAATTCTTACACTCAGATTTTTTAAGAAAGAAAGACGGAAATGTATTTTAATTGCTTAAGAACTAGATCGTAATGTGCAACTACTAAAGAACTAACAAATTTATGTAACAAGTACAAAAAGAAACCTTTTATGCGTGCGTATATCTCAAAATCACTGTTTTGTCTTTATGCAGCGTAATCGCATGTAGATTTTTAATGAAAGAAAACCAAACATGTATATATGTTATTTTAATTGCTAGCTTTTTATTTTCGAGCATGTAATGTGCAACCGACTTTAAAAAAGTAGCGAGCCCAACAAAACAGAAATAAAACTTTTTAATAAATCTAATTAAAATTTAACATTAACATAACACAATTAAAAATGATAATCGTGTTTGCACTGTTTCTTCTTCTACTCCTAGTACGTAGCTAGGTAGCTGGCTAGCGCGCCGGCAAAATAAACATGTTTAATTATAATCTTCGCTCGTAAATTCATTTCAGTGTTTCAGTGTGTGAAAGCGCGCGGGCGGACGCAAGAAAAAAAATGAGAGGAAGAAGTTTAATAATAAAAATAATGTTACATTATAAAAAGTAATTCGAGCGCAAAAACTTTTTTAACTATAAAGCACGTATATATTACTTTGAAAAAAATACACACACACAACCGAAACTAAACTACGACAATACTACACATGGAGCAAGGAATAGAATGCAGTCGTCGTATAGTTGTAGTTGCAGCGTCTTATTACTATTATTGCACACGCCGAGCATAATAAAAATTCATCATCATCATCAAAAAATATATATGTATTTAAGCAAGAACAAGATGGGAGTGAGTGAGTGAATGAGTTGAGCAGTAGCAGCAGCACCAGCAGCAGTAAGAGTATAAAGGGAAAAGCCGTCCATAATAGAATTTTAATTAAGCGCACGAAATCAATTATCTCAAAATCTTAATTGATTTTTATAGCAAGATTCATCGCTTTTTCGAACATTCATAATCGTTTTAATTAGGTAATTAATTAATGCTGAAATGATTCCTATAAAATTGCTGCTTTATGATTATTATGATAATAATGATAAAAATAATAATATAAGTGTGTAAATGTAGAAGAAGAAGGAAAAAGAGATAGATGGATGGATGGATGGATGGATGGAAGTTGACATTGGCGCTGATATTGGCAGCGCCTGAAATACAGCCAATACCTGCCAGTATCTGTACGGCACTCATGTAAGTTACAAGTGTGTGGCATGCTATAAACTACCACAACACATCCACAATCAAACTCCATTACTTCGCTCCTCCACCACCAAAACACACACACTATACGCAACACACCACACCACCACTACCACATACACACAGCGGAGATAAATAAAGTCAATATTTTTCTTTTCAATACATTTATATATAATATCACTTTTATGCTGTATAAATAGCGCCTCTTCCAAACGTATAGACGTACTATAGTAGTAGAGAAGGGGGATGAAATCTCTTTCAAAAAGTGGAAGAAGTGCGCGCTTCTTCCACTTTGATGCTGCCGGTAAAAATGCGCGACTTAGTTTTTTCCTTTCGGCGAAAACGAGAAAAAAAGCGACTGAGAAAGAGGAGGGAAAGCTTATTAATTTCTAATTAAAAGCGAAAAAAAAATTTAATGTAATTTAGGTAGAACGTTAAAGTAAATTAAGAATTTTTTTCCACCAGTAAGATACTCTATAATTACTTACTAAATGCTTTAATTAAGTTTATTACATGCTTAAAATAAAAATTAATTAAGTCAAATTTAGATTGGAAGCGATAAATTTGCGCACGGCGCGTCGTTTCATTTTTGACTACTTTCCCGCCATCATTAATAATCATCATTGTTCAATCTTAATTTTCCCATTCGGATCACAACAACAACGCCACCAGCGCACATGATTTTATATGCATCGGCGGCCAAGCGCGCCGAATTTATATAGATTGCGTTAATGGATTTTATCAGCGCATTTCATTTCACTTCGCACCACCATCGTCAACCTCATCATCATCATCAACGTCATCAACGTCATTATGATGAGTGAATTTAAATGCAAAACAATGCATTTGTAATATAAACATGATTGCAATTAAATATCATTAAAGAGATTCGATTTCCACTCTAANTTTTTTTGCTTTGGCGAAATGTGCGCTAATCCTACGTAAGTTTTCATTATAAAGACTAATTATCATCACCATTGTCGCAATGCAGTTGTAAAATAAACATAATGAAATATATCAAAAAGAGAATTTTATTCTTCTTCGCGAAATATTACCTAATTTTTCATTATAGAGACTCATTACCATCATCGTGATGATAAGCGACTTTATGCAAACAATACATTTGTAAAATAGACATGCTTGCAACTGAATATCAAAAAATATAGATTCGATTCCCACTCGATAAATGTACGAGTAGGTATTTGATGCATGCGATAGGTATGAATTTTTTTCTCCAAAGTTGCGTTCGTGCTTTTTTCTCTTTTTTCGCGAAATGTGCGCTAATCTTACGTAATTTTTCATTATATAGACGGTGTATTTTTCAGCAAATGTATATATATAGATATATATAGGTAGGCCTTTTCAATTACGTAATTACAAAGTTTTAACAAGTTTTAAAAGTAATTTCGGACCCTTTAAAAAGATATTACTCATTTAACTAACAAGACACATTCACATAAGAGGAGGAAGAAGAAAACTTGCAACACATCCATTAATAACAAAAACGAAACACATGTTTTTTTTCGCTGTGCGCACACACACACATACACACACACTTTGTTGTTTGTGCCATGGCAAGCAAACTATCCGTTCCCAGCAAAATAATTAAAATATTGTAAAAAATAGATAAATGTGCGAAAAATCAACTCATTCCTTGAAAGTATGTCTTTTCGGAACACGCATGTTAAAAAGTAACATTCCATGTAGCACCTAGCGTAAAATATATAACTTTTCTCGCTAAAAATGGTCAACAAAGAGAAAAACATGATTTATTTGAGAAAAACGTATTTACATACTCTATTTATTTCATATAAATGTTTCTTTGCAATATTGTTAATTAAATCCTGTCCCCTTTTCTAAGTAATTTGTTACTTATTAAAGCTAATAATGATGATTGTTTGCGCTGGTAGATCTTTAAACAAGCATCGCGTATTAAACGCGCAAACGAAACAAACCAAACATTAATTTAAAGTTAATAAGAGACGAAATTAATAATTCATTAAACTTAATTATTTGTTTTAACAATAGTAAATAACCGAAAATTGAATTAATTTTGTATATAGTGAGGTGAATGCTGTTGTGTGTGTGCTTGTGTGTCTATGTATTATAAAACAAGTTTAAACTGAAATTTAATACTATTATAATTCATAATTATTTCGTCCTCTAAACTAACCTAGTAATTGAATTTTAATCACTAGATTATTTATTTATCTATTTACGTTCAGATAATATACCAAAGCACATTATCAACTCATTTACAGGATGTTTAAAACAGCATATTTTTATTAAAAATTATTCGAATGTTGATTTTTCTCACAGACAAGAACAAAAATATTGTACGATAGAAAAAGTGGAGTTTTTGCGCATATTTCCCAAAATATTCAAAGAACTGTCACTTAGAGATGTGCTAAAGTCTTTTATTTATTTAAGTCTTAATTGTGTGTAAAGTGACACTATTTTGCATGCGATTAAAAACTTTTAAATTTAATAAAATATATATTTAATGACAAAACAAAATGTCATTTGATGAGAAAAAGAGGTTGCATTTTAATTACATCATCTGACATCAAGTACTTGTCTAATTCTTACAAAGTTTATGTCATGTGCGTAAAGTGACACTTTTTGGCACGCGATTAAAAAACTTCGCCGCAGCCGCATAATTTTTCTGATGTATATTAAATCTGAAACAAAAAAGGCTTGCAATGCGCGCCCGAACTAGACATGACAGGATTTAATTAAAATTTTATTATAAATTGAACAATGTCGGTATAACTTTTAGTTTGGAAAGTAATAATAAAAATTGGTTTAATGATTGCGCATCGTTTCAGTTATTATTAAAAAATCGTCTAGAAATCATAAAATAAAGAATTCGCTTTCTATATGAAAATTGTTTTAAATTGTTTTCGAATCAAACAATTATTCGTTTGTGTGTAGTGCGAAGTAGATTTGGGTAGCGCTGTGTTTTGTGTTGGGAACGGCAAAGTTTCGCCGATGATATAAATTCCCATTTATGCCTATCCAAGTAATCCCGCGCAAATGCGCGATAATGTGGAGTTGATATTATCAACAATGAAGTATTTATTATTGCCGCGCCGCTTGTGTTTTGGTGGTGGACGATTGCATTTTCCCGGGGCCGTAAAATTTAATTCTTTTTGTTTTTGCACCCCCAAATATTATTATTTCCTCCTACTCCTCTTGCATCCCATCCTCCTAAATATATACACACACACACATCAATTAGCAAATAAAACAACAAGCGTGCATTTTTGCATTTGCGATTGCAGCGTGTGTAATTTGAATTTAAAACTAAAATAAAAGTTGGCCTGTTAATTAAAAGTGTTGTTGCAATGTTGTTGCCGTTCAATTAAATTTTTGCGTTATTTTTTGCATTATAGTGCGTTTATTTTTTGCCAGCGCCGCGCCGCTCGGCCCGGCCGGCTGTGTTGTGTTGTTGTTATTCCGAGCGACGATTTCGCTAATGCTGTTTTGCGATAATTTTCCCATAGAATTGCAAAGATTATCAGTTGGAATTTGTGCAGCGCGCTCACTCGACGCGCTCGAATTAGGTTTACTATATTTTTTGCAGCGGGCAGTGATAGTATGCGAGTGAGTGTATAAATTGCCAAATACCATTTAATTTTTATTGTTTATAATACCGGCCACCAAAACGTGGCAACGCTATACGTATATGTGTATAGGTAGATAAATTTGTCCGCAATGCACAATGGCATACATTTAAAATTAATTTTCAGCGCAGATGTATTATAAATGTAACGGAGATTAATATTGAATCCTATTTAGTATTTATCTAAAGCTTTGTATACGTGCAACTCGGTCGTGGTCAGGATAGAAGATGAGAACAAACAAAGTGTAGTAACGAGGCCCCTGATCAAAAGCGTTGCAAACTGAATTTGACTGCCGGTTCATCCTTGGGCGTTGCTCAAACACTGTACACTTTAATTAAATCAACCCTTACCTAGGTAAAGTTGTTTCTCTGATTTATATATGTATTCTATATATACTAGTATACCGACGCCCACACTAAAAAATTACGATTTTTTTGTTGATGTGTATGCGCAAAAAGACGCTCAAAGTTTATTCCTTGGCTTCTATTTGAGTTGCTGTGCTGCTCGGCTAGATCTCCATTGCATATTAATCTAAAATCAAAGTGTTTTTGCTTACATGTCCACATTAATAAATCTCTAAACCCATAAAGTCATTTTTAGAATATCGCTGTGCAAAAAGGCATTTACAAATCGTACATGTAAAAGCACTTTAACAATCAAAACTTATTCAAATAATACACAAAATAAACAAAAATTATTACTGTTGTGTTGTGTGCTACAAAAAAAAAACATTAACAAACTTTTTTCTCTCAGAATTACATTTCATATTACTTTTACTTATTCTCATACAAAAATCGAAATATTCATTTTTCAATGCAAAAAGTAGAAGTTTTTCGTACCTGCAATTAATATTATTAAATACCTAGGTGTATAATGGATACTTTTTGATTAATCTACAATTTATCGATAAAAAATTGATAATTTCTTTAATATATATTTATTTGGTAATTCGGATAGGATTTGTCACAAACGATTTTGTGATTGAGTTCGATCTCATGTTACATATCACAGCATTTATTGAAATATCTAATTTTCGAGGCAAAAAGTAGGAGTTTTTCGCACCTACACCTAATATAATCAAATATTTCATTAATAATAGATACTTTTCTATTAATCTACTATGAATCGATGGAAAAATTGATGTTTTCTTCAAAGCATTGTTATTTGACAATTCGGACGCGATAAGCCACAAATTTTTTCTCTCAAATTTTGTGAGTTGCATCATTGACTTCTATTCCATATTACTTTTACTTCTCCCATAGCAGATATCGAAATATGCACTTTTCAGTGCAAAAAGTAGACGTTTTTTGCACTTATAACTAATATTACCAAATTTGATGCATAAAAACTGATGCTTTCTTTAATGCATTTTACGTTACTTGTTAATTCGGAAGCAAATATACCTATATAACCAATAAATGCATTCACTTATTTAAATTTAAATACTTACAATTTGTTTCACATAAATGATAATAACTTTTCTGCTCCAAACATTTTCTCTCTTTCGCATATTAATTGCAAATAGCGCGTCGAACGAGATTTTAAACGCGCACACGCTTGAAAAAATATCTATATATTATTCATTTTTA
>JARJDW010016944.1:0-12697 GCA_030264715.1 Adinopsis sp. GC000173 | reverse complement strand
ATAAAAAATAAAAACGTCGACGTGCAACTGCGAGTTTTAAAACAAATTCGCCCAAAACATATTGATAAAGTTTCCAATATCACGTTTTGCATTTTCACTTCTATGACATAATTTTAGCGCGCGCTGCTGCTGCTGTTCGTTCGCTCGTGTGCATGCATATATCGCGATATACAGATAGCGGATTCATGTACAAAATAAGATTAGAAAATGTAAACGCGACTCGTAAATTTTTACACCCAACCAACCACCGCCACCAAAATACATATATAGGTGAAATGTTGATCGCATCAAAAAATGGTTGTTGTGTGTGTGTATTTGCCATCATTACCCCACGCTCTCTCTCTTTTTTGCAGAGAAAAATTTATGCATTCATTGTATGTACGGCGGCCGTAAACGATCTACTACCACTATGCATGGTATTTTTTATAGCCGTATTTTGCTAATTTTATTATTGCTGTTGTGATATAAAAATGCGCAAGGATTGCGCCGCGCCGCCCGTTATAACAGCGTGTTATACGGATAAGATTTACATGCGATTGATAGCGCGCTGCTAGAGGTATCAACTTTGCATAATTTTTTTTAATGCGCCGCCCGCCCGCACCCCTATTCGCCACACATGTGCATTATTAAATTTAATTCGATGAAAGACAGCAAACTGCAAAATTGATTTTAATTAAAACTCTCTCTCTTTGTCTCATATTCACATACACTCCTCGTTTGCACACAGAGGAATAAACAGACAAAGTTAATTGGTATGACGACCGCACACACTATTGTTAAATAATTAAAAAAAATAATACGTAAACCGGCTAAAGCAGGAAGTTTCCTATATTTAAATTATTGCGAGGTAAAACCAGCGTAAATTTCTTTTGTTTGCAAAGCAAGACAGTTTTATTTTCGTGTCGCAAGGTAACACTTTATACTCTTAGTGTACAATCAGCAATTACAAACTTAATTAGCTAATTTTTTACAAGAGAAATATTTAATCTCTTTGAACTTGCTGTTAGTATTGTTGAGATCAAAAGTATTACAAAATGACACTGTGTATCGTAATGTATCTCTTTTTAGACTTGATGTAAAATCAACAATTAAAACTTTGATTTGCAAAGTAAATTAACTAATTTTTCAGAAAACAAACTTTAAATTTCTTTGAATTTCTTGTCTTTTCTTTACAAATCAAGTAAATTTTAATTTCGTGTATCGTAATGTATCATTTTTTACACTTAATGTGAAAACAGTAATTAAAAATCTGCTTTGAGAAATAATTTCCCTAATTTTCCAGCAAACAAATTTCAAATCTTGTTGTCGCAAAATGTCACTGTCAGCACTCATCATCATGTAAGTGAGTAAACTATTACTAAATTTACGTGCGCTATCGCACGGAAATAACCAAGACAAAGGTAGATTAATTAGTCGTCCGATGACAAATCCATACAATGCACGGTCATCGTTAGCTAATTCCATGAACTGATGAACATTGTTTTTAGACTAGCGAGAAATTTTATATTTTAAAATTTAAACAATGATTTTCCGTGAATTTGTTAACATATTATTTTCACGCGATGCTGCACACTCAAATAAAATATGCAAAAAAAATTATTTCAATATACTTAGGTACTATATGTAATATAAAATAAATATAAAATTGCATACAAATTTGTGATAAATAAATAAATGAAATCGGAGCAACACAATCAATTCCGCTTGATTTGGAAAATACAGACGGAGACAATCAAACGGCAATTGGAAGAAATTGGCCTTCGTCGAAAATGAAAATTAGCGGAAAATATTGCCCAAAACGATTACGATTATTATTATTTGTTTTTATTGTATTATTTTTATTTTCATCCCATCACTTTATCAATCATTTTTATATTGCGCACACACATAAAAAATTTCGTTCCAATTAAATTTTTCGAGAGAAAAATCGTAAAATGTAAGACAGTTAATATTCAGTTGTTTTGTGTAATTGCTTCGCGCGCAACGACTGCAACAACAGCAGCAACGGCAGCAGCAGTATCGTCGTTTTTGTTGCGCGCTTGTTAAATTTTTTCCGCTCCATCCTGCCTGCCTGCCTGTCGGGGGGTAATTATAGTTTATAGTTGGTGTAACAATGTCAGGAAGGGAATTAATCCGAGCGACGCTTAATCTGTGTGGAAGTGCGAGCGAGTTATCTGCAGCAACGATCCCGGCTGCCTGCCTGCCAGCCTGCTAGGTGCACCTATAGCACTAGCAGCAAGCAGCAAGCAGTCGTAACTGAAACACCTCTCGACGTAGCGTGGCTGATAACAGGCGACGTAAATTTCAATGGCGACGTCAAAGTTTCGAGACACTACGCTAACGCTCATTTCGAGAATATACACTCGAGATTGTGTACGGCAGATATCTACTACTGCATCCCCAACCCTTTCTCTACTACCACCACCACCACCGTCAAATTGTTGTGTTGTTGGATAATTTACGTACTGCAAAAGGGTTACGCTTTTTTTATGATGCACGCTTTATTATTATCTACTCAAATTTTAGACAAAAAAAACTTTTTCTATGAAAATGAAGTTGTAGGAATGGTCATTTAATCGAATGTAAAAAGTATTTATTTTTAACCTAATGCGTAAAAGAATCATTTACATACAAGACATGAAAAACCGATTCTGTATACATTTGGAATAAATGTAGCTACCCACGTTTTTTTTTTCAGTTAAATGGTAGAAACAACATACGTTTAATTGATTTTCGCAATCGATACCAATTTTTTTCTCTCTCTCTGTTTCTACGTGTTTGTATGTAATATGTATAATGAAATGTAAATATGAAAATCAATCAATCAATTTGAAAACGCGCGTATTTTGGTGCATTGAGCAAAAATAAACGCATGAATTGATTGGTTTTTCGGTTTGAAAAAAAATGTAGAGTAAGCGCCGCGTCGATGCGCTTTGTGATTCGGCGGCGCCAAAGTTTTTTCTATTTAATATATAGGTAGATCTCATTATTCTAATGCTCCAGCACGATGTGCTATAAATAAACACGTTGACATTTAGTGTTTTTTTTGTGTTGGTGCGGTTTTGCCTTATCGATAACGAGCGATATTTAAAATTATATATAAATGCGTGAAAAAAATGGATTCAAATGATGATGCTGACCTAGATTTGGCATCTTTAATGATGCTTTTTCAATTAATATTTAAATTAGAAATCTATATTTAAATGATATGATGTATAAACACACAAACACAAACCAAAGCCAAATAATTATAACAAGCGAACGTAAATAACAATATTTTTATTTGTTTAACATTTTAGTTTGGAGGAGAATGTTGTAAAGCACGCAGCGTATTTACAAAACAATACAAATAATAATCGCTCGCCGGGTGAGTAGCGAAATAAAAATATGTTTGTTGTTCGGTGTATGTATTCGTACATATACGATAGATATATATATGTGTGTTGTTGATAATGACGTTTTATTGATGAAAATTTATGTTTTTGAAATTGGCGAGGCTCGCGCGAATCGGGAGCGCAATAAAATACGAAATGCTCACCGCCGAAAAACACATCATGAACTCGAAAAAAATACAGCCACACATACATTCCAACACACAACATTTGTATTGAAATTTTGTTCGTATTGTTGTGCAATAAAAGGGAAATTAAATTATAATCAAATATTGATTTGGGTATGTCAACATATATTATATGATTGATAGTGGTTGCAAAAGTTGAAGCCAAATATGTTTTGCTGCATTCAATCATTTCAATTTAACTCGGTAAATATCATTGTGTGTTTACCAGTTTCTCTATTCAAATTCATCATCATCGCTCGCGCTCACACACCACCTAATGCACGCACACAACCAGAGCAAATTATAACTTTTCTTTTCTTATTGAAAGAAAAGTGCGTGAGGTGCAATGCGCGCAAATGTTGCTGTTGTTAAACCGCGCGCGAGTTCTTGCACAATTCATCATCACATCATCATTCACAAGGTTTGTCAGAATAAGTAGGTAATTGTTTATATTTTCATGAAAATCAAAGTTAGTTTACTGAAGAGGATGTTCATATACTAAAGCATTTTATAAATTACTAAATATTATACAAAATTACATGTATGGACATTTTATAAGCCTTCATAAAAAATCTGCGACCCTTTTCTAGCCTAACTTACATTGTCTTGATTCTGTGCTTACTTATACTATCTTTTGGCAGATAATGACAATAAATTTGTATAAAAAACCAAAAATATGTATAAATTATGATAAACAATTATAAAAAACAAAGAATAGTGACTGAATAGAGTTTACTAATTTTCAGTCTGAAAATTGATTAGCAAAAAGCATTAATTTTTCTTTTTTCAGTCTAATTATCATTGTCTTAATTTTTAGCTCATTTGCTGTATCCTGACTGAAAATTACAATAATTTTGCATGAAATAACAATAACATACGATAGGCGGTCATTAAAAAACAGAACAAAAACTTTTCCCCCAATTTTCATCCTGAAATTTGATTTGGAAAAAGAAATTCCTGATTTTTTCAGTATAGTAAAAATATACCTCTCCATATATATTTTTTGGACGAGTATTTTGTTTTCGTCATCCAGCCAAGCTAATAAACAATGCGAAAATTGCATGCATGAAAATTTAATTGCGTTGAAACTAATTAAAAATTGTTTGAAAACGGCGACCATCATAAATTATTACACATTTTTCATGATTATGTGTCGGCGGCAATTTTGCGGGCGCAAATCGAGTTTGTTCGGTGTGCGACGAGAAAAAATGTAGCATGTTGCGCTGTAAACCGTTAATGCTCTTAAAAAAATGATAAAAATAAAGATTTGCCTTATATTATTAGCTGGGAAAGCTTTTTCCGCATAACATTGTCGATCGCAAATTTCAGGAAATTCGAATTTACTCATTAAAAATGCAAAAGTTCAGTGTGTTGATTTAATGCGCTTTATAAATTATGAAAAGTTGCCATTAGCAGTGCAGATTTTCCTAGAATTTAAGTTAGTTTTAAATAAGTATCTTCTTGTTTGTGAGGTCATAAAGCTTTATATAAAAATATTGAGCTGGAAATGTAATGGCCTTAAAAATTATGGATAGTGACTAGAAAAATAAGAATTTCTACAGGATTGGTTAGTAGTATGCAATGAAAACGTTTTCAACGCCATCGAAAACTACACATTTCAGGAGAAACGGAAACGTTAAGTTTATAGATTTAATATTCTTAAAAATGAGCCAGTTTTCAAGTATTATCTTCTTGTTTATATGGTCAAGCAGCCTAATTCATTCCAAAAATGTAATCAGCCCAAATTATTACTTATGCATTTTTCACGATTATGTTGTGCGCAATTTTCATGAAAATCGAGCTTATCCGGTGAAAAATTTAACACGTCCCGGCTGCAAATTTAATGCCCTTTAAGAGTAAAATGCATTGAAATATGCTTCGATATTCTTGGAATTTCCGATTAAACTCCCGCCGCTTTTTAAAATTTAATTAAGAGGCAAGGAAAAATGCAGAAAAATCTATGAAAATCGCCAAATATTTAATGCGGAAAAGTTTTGCCTTGGTGAAAATATGCGTTCAAACGCACCAACAACAACAACGAAAAAAATCCCGGGGTCGAGACGCGCGCGCGCATTATGGAACTTATTATACAGCAAATTAGCCTTTATAATAGCCTGTTTTATATATATAATATTATAATACAAGAAAACGAAATCGATCGATGATGCTTATACATCACACACATGTACACACAAATACACACACACAAGCTCAAATATATTTATCAGCGTTTTATTGTTCGACGGCGCTCGTAAAGCCACTGCTGCTCCCACTCTCTCACTCACTCACTCACTCTCTACCTTATCAATCTTACGACCGATACCAAAAGGACAATAAAATTTTTAATTCGCGTTTAGAGAAATATTTATGAAACCGGCTTTTACGGCGCTTAATCAAGATGCTTGTTTTTGATTTAGCGAAATCGCGCGTAATCTTAAATCCCCTCCACCTCGCTCTCTCCCGGCTTTAATTTAATTAGCGCATTTTTTTCTCACTCCCACTCGCTCAAGCTCGCTTATCTATGCTAATTTCCCGGCGACACTCATCGATTATTTTTACGATTCAATTTCGAACGTATAAAATAACTTAACATCGAGTATGGGCCAAGTATTGAAAATTGAGCCGGTGCCAAGAATGTTTATAAGGAAGTCGGGAGCGTAATTGAACGTTCTTCGATTACGCGACAAAAAATTGTATTACGAGCCGAGTTGTGCTAGATTAGTGATATTGCGTTCGTCGGCAAATTCAACAATAATCAAACCTTGGGAGTAAACCTGATTCGAGTATGCCGGTTTAAATGATCCAAACTGTTACAACTGGATTAATTCGCGTCATTTCATACGAAATATCCTAAAGGCTTATTGAAGTTAAATAAACCAGAGTGGGTTTCTGGAAGAATAAGAACGTGGGAGTAAGCCTAATGCAAGTATGCTAGGTTAAATGACACAGATAGTAAAAAGTTGCTTTAATTCACGTAATTTGAATATTAAGTTGGATAATCTAAAGTAGGTTTTAGAAAATTTAAAACCTTGGGAGTAAACCATTATAATATAATAAATATTGGGCATTATCAACATGTTTCGAATCCTAAGAACGGTTTAATAAATGACAATGAATTGTGATAGATTAGTAATGTTGTGTTAGTCACTTAATTCGCCAAAGATGAAACCTTGGGAGCAAATTTAATGCTTTTATGGCCTTTATTCCCATTTTAGTAACCCAAAACGTTAAAATTTGATTAGTTCATGTCATTTTATTAAAATATTCTAAAAAAATCTATTTTCCTCGGGAATAAGACATTGGAGGCAAACCTTAGGATGTCCTAAAATCTTGATAACTAAAAAAATCGTTGAAGGAAAAGAAATGAAAGAAGTGTAATTATAATAATGCGCGCACATTTAATGTGTTTATACGTAATGTGTCGTGACAATTATCTACATCTCTCAGTTATTATAATTTAATTAACATTTTTATTAAAGGCGAATTAATCCGAACATGCATTGTGTGTTTGTGCGATTCATTTAAAATAAGGAGCGCAAAAAACAACTTCATACATACAGAGGGGCTTAAATTTTTTGCTCAACTGCATTGTTGCCGAGCTAAACGCAACGAATTCGTCTAATTAGCGATTATTTGTTGTCCGAACAATATACGGGTCGGTAAAGAAGAGCGCCTGGCGTGCGCGCTTTCTCACTCTTTCAGTGTGTGTAATATCTTATATCTCACTGTAATTACATTTTGTGTCTACAACGAGTGTTAACTTTTTATATGACTCTTGAGTGGCGTTGCTTTTTTACTTCCCGTCCAACTTTGCCGTCGTGCTCGTCCCTTTTTTTTCTTCTCTACTCTCGCTGCGCGCTCCTCCATATTTACACAAATAAACGTATGAAAAACTTTTTCATCTAAGTGCTTTTAACTGCTAAATAAATAAGCGCGTGAATAATGTAATAAGACCCGTTGTCCTGTTGTTTCTCTATTGTACTTTACATCATTTATCTGTTTGTGTGATTATCATCATCATCATCATCAAGCGAGGAGGCAAAGAGCAAAAAATGTATTGGCGATAATATCTGACAATATATTTAACAGCCCCCCAGGCCGTAATCCAAACAAAATCGATTAATAAAAAGATGTTCGCCGATTCCCAACGGCACCGCAGTGTCATCTGTTGATTGCGGAGGGATTCGGTTAAATTGAGATCGGATGAGTGTGCGTATGTGTTTTGTAGGGGGGCTGCTGCTGCTGTTGTCATTGCTTTTTGGCAGCAGCAGCGCAAGCCAGCGGACGCGCGGAGTAGGAGGCGGTGTGTGATGTATCGAAACGCGGCGGTGGCGGCTCTATTGACGATCAAATACTGCATCCCCCGGCGATACAATTCTTAGTCAAGCAAAGATCTTATTTCTACTATGTTAGCTTAGCTTTGATAAGATTCTTTCTTTCTTTCCTGCTTTCTTCCTTTTTTTTTCTTTTTCGTCGAACGAAACGAACGGGCAAAAAACGAATGCTGTAAATTATATTTTTTCCCATTCACTTTTCATTCGTCGTCTTCTGCTTCTCCAACAACTTATATTATTATTTCTAGAATTACACTTCAATTTGATTTGCTTTAATAAATTTACTGAACCGTACAAAATTGCTTTTTCTTTCTTTCAATACATATAATCAAATATATATATATANAATATATATATATACCGAAAAAAAATCGTATTTTTGTGCTTCTTAATAATTTGTAAACGCTTTTTTAATATCTACCAGACCAGACCATTGCGATGATTGTATGCGGCAAGAAACGTTGCGATGCGGTAGATACTCCGACGGCCACGTTTTACGATTATGAGATTGATGCACGATAGGCCTTAAATGTTTCAAGTGAGCTTATCAAATCCCTCGTCCGTCCTTTCATGTCTTCAAAGGCCACCAGGCAAGGATCATTCACAACAACACAACCGCCACACTATGAATTCAAATGACACAGCAACAACGACAAGACGACAACTTTGCCTGCCGCCCTCCGGCATACCAGCCAAGTCACAAGACGCGCAAATCAAAAAGTTTGTTTAATAAAAACAACACAAACGGATAAGAAGAAGAGGAGAGGAGAGGGTCGATATGCGCATTAACATCGCTGCGTTTAATTAAAATATTACGTTGAAGAAGAAGGAACGAGCAGTCGTTAGGCGTGCGACATTAGCATAATACAGCAATTCTCAACCTTTCAGAATTTTCAGCATGCGCATATAGATAATAATGAATAAATTGTGCGATGATGAAAAATCAAGTCAATTCCCGCAATAATATAAAATAAAAACAAAATGAGTGGTAGGTATTCTTCTTTACAGCTAAAATATATTTAAATTGTGACAAATTTACATTAATTTACAATTTTGCCATAAATTTTTGTAAAATTTAAAAAACTAAGCTGCCTACTAGTTCATAAATGATTCTTCTCCGTAAATTGTGTTAATTAATTAGTGTTCTAAAGAGCAGGTTAACAAGTGCTGAAAATAATTTTTTGAGAGAAAGGCCTGAAATTGCGCAAGTCAACGACAATGCGGTTTCTTTGTTATTATATGGAATACATCCCACAGGTTGAGAATTGCTGGCAGAATAAATTTTGTGCTGAAAAATTCGCTGTTGAAAGGTGAATGGCGACAAGATCATCAATTTTAACGCTACGTGTCTTTTCTTCGGTGAGGGGACTTAATTAACGTCGGTAGGACAACACACTTTTTGTTTCTGTTACTATATGAATGGGAGCGAGTCCCACAGATTGGAAATTGCTGAAATTTTGCGCGCTGAAAAATGTCTTTGGAAGCTTAATGCAACAAAGGAGGTGGATCTCACATGTTCAGAATCGCTGTCAGAAAATATTTTGTGCTGAAAAAAGGTGAAACGTGACAATCAATTTAAGCTCTTTTATTTCACCTAGAAAACATAATTAACGTAAGAGGACTGCCACACGTTGAAAATCGTTAAAAATGACTTAATACGACAAAGGAGGTTCGTCCTACAAGTTTAGAATCCCTGACAGGATATATGTTATACTCAAAAGTGGTGAAGGTTGACAAAATCATCCATTTAAAATATTTTATTTCAGTAAGAAATGTTAATTAACGTGTTACTATATGAGGGGAGTCCCACAGGTTGGAAATCACTTAAATGTTGCGCTGAAAACAGTCCTAGAAGGGAGATGACTTAATGCGATACGAGAGGTGCATCCCAGATGTTTAAGGCCCCTGAAAAGAAGTAAAGGGCGCCAAGATTAACAATTCAGAGCTTGGAATTCGCTGAAATTTTGCACAGAAAAATGTCTTTGAAGAGTTTTTAGCAAAATGACTTAATGCATCAAAAAAGGTACATCAGAATTTCTGTTCGAATATATTTTGTGCTGAAAGCAAAATCATCAATTCAAAGTATATTTAAAAATTAATTAACATGACTATGTTTGCTTTCATACTATAAGTTAAGGATCGCTGGCAATTTGTGCTCAAAAAAAGGTGAATGGTGTAGTGATCATCAATTCAAGCGGCGCTGCGTGTCTTTGTTTCCACTCACAGAGACCGAAATGACTTAATTAACGCACAACTTCCGTTCCGACGGGCGACACTCCTTCCGGAATGCCGTGTTGTATCTCTATATATATTTATTTATATATATGTCGAACAACACAGCGCGCAGAGAGGCGGCCGGTTCGGTGGTTCCGTCCAGCAGCAGCAGCACAAGCCTTTTATGCCCATTCAACAATACAAGTGTGCCTAATTAAACAAACGGATTTACATGATTTACACAATTACTCGGCCAGAAAACGCAATAAAATGTTTAAAATGCAAATTTACACCCATCCGCCGACGCGCTTCGCCGTCCAAACCGCAAATTTTACATTATTATTATTATTATTGCGTAATTTATCGCCAATTAAATTATTAAATATGTTGTAAATAATTTTCATACACGATTAGCGTCAACGCTAAAATACGGACAGATATATAGGATACAACGCACACACATTGTTGCATATATAATAGAACAAATTGCGTAACGCGCGCGCATTCTTGGCATTTAAATTTAATTCCGCTTGTTTACTGTATGTTTAATTTTACACAAATACACATAGCAAAAATTTGTTGGTTAAATGCATATACGTAAGTTTTATGATTTCACTCGATTTTTTGTTGAGTATTTTAAGTGCTTGGCACGACTACTGGTGTTGTTGGTTGGTTGGTTGGTTGGAAATCGTTCAGGAAATTGCTCGCAAAAGGTAAACAAAATTAATGAATTTTGGAAATGGCTCGCGGTTGATTGAAACGGCGGCGCCACTGTAACAAAATTATATACTATACCTATATATGTGTAAAATTAGTACAATTAATTATGATTAACTCGTAAAAATGTTATACAAAATTACCGACATAATATTAAAGCTCACTTTAATTAAGGAGCAAAGAATTTACATTCACTTTTTTTAATATGACAGCTTTAATAGAATCAAGATTAATGATTTGCATAAATAAAAAAAATATCGTACGTAGGTAGCATGCAATCGGGAGCGGAAACGACACAGCCGACATGTAAAATATATTTTTTTTAAAATATACCAATATAGATATACCTATATATGTATACAAACATATACAAATATCGAAATGGGGCCACGTAATCGCAGTGTCACATTTAACCAGCAGCAACAGCGAGTCAGCCAGCTACATATACACCACTCATACGTGCACACCCCTGAATACGTATAACTTTCCCCCTTACATACATGAAGCCCTCATCCTGACTCACAGGACACGGCTGATTCATGCATCAGAATCGTACAAAAGCACTTCCTGAATTATTACGACCAACGACGATCCGATTGATTTATCGCCAAAAACGTCCGAATAACAAACTCGCTGTCATATCGTTATTTTATTGCTCATCCATAATTTAAAATACATTTCCAATACACACAATGTGAAAGGGGGGTCGCGTCCTGGTCGGCCTGCCGCCACTGCCGCAATTCAACTACACTCTGTTTAGCTGCCACTGCTACAATGCAGCGATAGAAGGTGGAAATTAATTGGATGTAAAACGCTAAAATATAGCAATATGATATCATGTTTATTATTAAAGATGCTTATCATATAATTTAATATTAAGCGCTTTAGCATAATCGATATTTTATGTAATACGGGGCAAAAAAGAAAAGAAAAGCGATTGGGCGCTGTGTGTGTGTGTGTGTGTTTGTGTGCTGCGGTTGATTTTTTTTCTCTTCTTTTTGCTTCAAGACTCTGGGCTTGGAAAAAATATCGCAGTCGCGGCGCAGTTAAAGAACGACATGGGCTATTATTATGTTAATAAAAATTGTGGCACGGATAACGGCGTACATTTCACGTAACGTGTATCCAACGCTATACGAGGCTCGCACGAAAAGTAACAACAAACGAAATAACATTTTAGATCAAATCTTTTGTGTCCATAAAATAAAATGTTATACAATTTGTAAGAGGAGAAACCGGCAATACTACAAATGTGAATAAAAATCGATAGTTTTAATTATGGAACAAGCGCGTCGAGTAATTTTATCCATCGCGAATCCTTACGTTAAGAAATCTGTTTTACACCAACGCATTTTTTACAAGTCCATTGAAAGTAAATCCCTGGTTATACGAGGGTCGCATTAAAAGTTAGGATAAACATAATTTTAGATGAAAATTCTTAATTATAATGAAAATAGATAGCTCGTTATCGCAACGCTTTTTATAATAAAATTGATAAATATAATCTTAAACGTTTTTTTTTTCGATGACTACAATTAATTCACCTCAACTAATAATATACTTAATTTGATTTTTACCGCATACGAGACATCGACAAAATATACACTAAGCAACATTGGTTCGATATTTTCTCTACGGCATATGGCAAAAAAAAGTTTGGAGCGTTCATGGACATCGCAAAGACATTTTATGCCTCGCGTAATTTATTCATCGCAACTCGTATTCGCCGCTGCTGTTGCCGCTCCTACAAGCGTTTTTTTTTTTCGTGTGCGCGCCGCCACCGCCGCCGGTACTGGTGGTTTTCTTTTTTACCATTCACCTCTTTTACGGCACATGACTATGTGACAAGTTTTATCTGCACGTTTCCCATTTT
>JARJDW010016942.1:0-20488 GCA_030264715.1 Adinopsis sp. GC000173 | reverse complement strand
TTTTTAGTGCTTCGATGGAATGTTAAGGTAATTTGGCGGTGAATAAATTGGCTAATCTTTACATAGCGATAATCCTCGTACAGATGTACTTTCCTTGTGCAATTTAATTGAACATTAAACACAATTAATAATCGTTATTATCAACAATTAGTTTTTAAGTGCTTTGTTGACTAATGATGTAAGTGAAAAATCTACTGTGTGCTAAAATTACACCAGACTGTAGATTTCATTATCAGTATATGTACGTTTTAAAGGTCACTGTCAATTATGAATCAAAAAAATGTATTTTTAGGTCGGTAAGCACAACACGTTTTTTAATTATATAAACGTTGTTTACAAAAACATTAAATGAAAGTAAAATTACACATTTTACGACTAGAATTTCTAAAGAGATGAGTTTTCAAATTATATCCAATGTTTTTATCCTAGTTTATTTCTATTTGTTTAAAAACTATTGTTTACAATCCGTTATTCAATAAAAATGTTGCCAGTTATTTCAAATTACTTAATAAACCATAATATTATAAGACAAAGTTGCATTTTTATTTTAACTGAAATGTGAAAATTAAATTTTAAGATTTTGAATACTAATTATAATTTTTGTTTGTTTAAAAACTATTATTTACAATCTGTTCTTCAATAGAAATGTTGGCAGGTATTTCAAATTTCTTCATAAACAATATTATTGTAAAATAGAGTTGCATTTTTAATTTAAATTGAAATAAGTAATTTTTAAAAGTATTTTGATGGCACAAGATTATTTTTATTTATTTAAAAACTATTATTTATAATCCGTTATTCAATAAAAAATGTTGCCAGTTATTTCAAATTACTTAATAAAGAATATTATTGTAAGACACAGTTGCATCTTTAATTTAAACATTAAATTTTAGAATGTTTTTCCAATAAATAAGTAATTGTAGATAAATACTTTGATGGCGCTTACATCAGTCGGAATCAACATAATAAATAATAATGGTAATGATGCATTTTTACTGCGACTCGTTTTAATAAAATTTAATTAGAAATTATTTTATGCATTAGTAATTATCTCAATATTTATCTTTTATTGTTAATTAGAATGACATATGTATTCATTTTAGAACTAATCGATTAGAACTCTGACATAAGTGGAAAGATATTTTATCGCAAGGAAATTATATTTATCTTATAGCAAAAATAAAGATACACTTTGTCTAACTACTTTTAATTGCATTATTGTTAATTGAAATGACATATTTTTGTTTAAATTTCATCTGATTAAAACATAACTATGATATATAGAAAAATATTTTATCACATAAAATTTTATTACTCGTCTATTATAGTGCATATGAGATGCACCTTGTGTGACTCTTTATAATTTTTAATGAGGATTAAATCTGAATTGTATATGTATAGTAAAGATTACATTATTATGCAATTTTTTTAATTAATTCAATTCCATTCTTAACTTTTATTTTTTAATTAGAAAGATATGCCTATTCTAAGTGTATCCTTATAACTATCTATACCTAATTAGAGTACATCCTACATTAACATAATTGTATAATAATCGCTAAAATGCAATGTTACTGTACTAAGTAGCAACATTTCGCCATCCAATTATACATACGCATATAATATATCTAACGTTTCCATTGAAAATCTGATTAAAATTCGGAACACAACAACCGCAATCATTTTCTGACAGACCATTCTTTCGAACCGTTTAAACAAAAAGTTACTATTAAAAAAGTATTAGGCTAGTTATACATATGTACATAAACCTCTATCTAGCAATTAATGCTAACATGTTAACAGCTATCCTAAATCAAGCTTATGTAATATTTTTGCTCCTATACAACAGCAATATTTAATCAATGCAAATCAACACACAGTGTATAGTAACAGTTAAATATTTGATAGGTAATTATTATAACATAAATATACATATTCCGTCAAAATATTTACATTGCTTTTAATCTAACTGAATTGCAAATTAGTTGAATGGCACCTTTGAAATATTCAGCCCGGTTTGAAACGAAACGAACACAGCACACACAAATATTATGATAAGTGTAGGCGTACATATTTTTTATTTTTTACTACATCTCTAACACGTTGACTAAATATTGCTCTCACTTTGCTTTGACATAAATATTTGTTCGTTATTCCTTCTGCAGATAGATAAACAGTAATAATTTGAATTACATATTGTGTTATTGTAGACAAAAATCGCATTTATTTTAAGACCAAAATAACAGATAATACAATACTTATTGCATATTTATTACAATCAGACAATGTATTTAGAAAAAAAGTTGGCTTAACTATTGTTTTCTACAAACCAGTAATTGCTTATGTGTCTCAACATTCTAATAACAAAAATTGTAAAACAAAAATAACATACGTGGGTGGTTTGATAAGTCCGTGCAATTTTTAAGACGGTACAGCCTTTGCACTTACGAATTTATTTTTCATTAGATACATCTTTTGGAGGAAAAAAAAACGTATTTGCCTTCTTTGATGCGGGTTCATCTCTGCCAACCCATTATTTCAATTAATCTTTCATTTTCTTTGGGTTTTGGTGCATACATGTTTCATCTACAATCATAAAATGACACCTTCGATCCCCTGGATTGCGTCAAAATTACTCTAAACTTGCAACCGAACATGTCACACGGTTTCGGTTTTGCTGAATTTTTTTGCAGTCGCGTCACTCCTTCTTTTAACAGCTTCTTGATCTGTAAATGATGGTTCAAAATGCTATGCACCCGCTCAGTCTAGATGCTCATAGTATTAACAATTCACGCACCTTTACTCATTTATCCTCTAATACCATATCGCGTATTTTTTCAATGATATGTGGCGTAAAGGCAGAAAAGGGGCGACTAGGACGGTCAACATCATTTGTACTCATTTGACCACAACAAACCTTTTAAAACCACTTGTATATGGTTTTATTCATGGTTAAGATTTACCAAAATGTTTCAAAGGTTAATTTTTAGTTTCGTTCTTCGTGCTCTTTAAAAATTAACACTCTAAACTGGTGTTCATCAATTTTAACAAAAATTACACGTTTTTCCTCATTCAATTGACTGCTAAACAAAAACTCATTAAGAGATATGCGTGAAATTTTTCTGCGTTTCTCCAAAAAATGTATCAAATGAAGAATAAATTCTATAAGTGCAAAGGGTGTACCNTACCACCCACGTATTGTTTTTGCAAACCAGGAATTGCTTATGTATCTCAACATTCCAATAAAGAATCATATAACAGAAATAATTTCATTTCTTTTGGAGATTAATTTTCGCAGACTATTATATGCAAAAATTAGTGTTTTTACATCATGTAGGTAGTATAATAATTAAATATGCAAATGAGTGTAATTATAAAACTTTCAGTGAGTATTCCAAAATAAAAATAGAAATTTCAATACGTCGAGAAGGTAAACTATCTAATATTTGTATAAAATAATGATCTATTGAATTAACTATTATATTACAATGTAACATTTTAAATCACATCTTGTGAGAGTAGATTTTCCAGTAGTTACTTGCAGTACCTTCATTTTCAAGCAACAATTTCATTTTCATTTACTTTTACTCATTATAAGCAACATTAGATTAATATTTAATACTTAAAAAATTTAATTAATTTTTACCTTATTATCAGCGATCGCTTCCAATTAAAATTTAAACAGGGGTTTGTGTAAGAGCTAATAAGATTATAAATTGAAACGTTTAAAAACGGTATAGAAAATCGATTTTACGATTTTATTAATTATCTCAAAGATCAATTTTTATGCTATTACGAACAGTTCATTAATCACTATCATCGTTTTTCTCATAAAAAGCAATCACTTTCCATCAATAGATTAGAAAATTGTCTCATGCATTGCTTACAAAATCCTACAATTTCTTAATAATAATAGCGAGGGAAATTGCCTATTAATTTCATTTCTTGGAAGAATTAAATTACCAGTAGCTTTGCAATAATTTCATTTTCATTGTACTTTTACGATTGCCAAGCCGTGCGTTTAACAACAAACACTTTAATCGACTTGCTGCTGATTATGATAATTACGTAAAGCGCTTGCCTTGATGAATACACCGAAATTATTGATGAAAATTATGATTTCCTCACGCTGCCGCCTTTCACATCCTCATCAGTTTTCTTCCATATGTATTAATCGCCGATGAATTTCGTTAAATCGCCGGCTGAAATAATTGTAGCATATTTTAGCGCGCTTTCCTTCGATCACGTGCGCTATGCCATTCGAAGAGCATTGCGCGGATGTGAAAGGTGAGTCGGCAAAAAATCTCTTAAAATTCTTTACACATTCACCGAGGACGTTGTTGAAGGTCTCGGACACAATGCCGTTATACTATTATTTCGCGTGCTAAAACTATAATTCATATTACATCAAAGCAGCTTTATCACGCTCGCTGGACGGATTTTCTATTTTTTTGCCGGGCGCGCGGAAAGCAATAAATCATCGGCGTTATCGCAGCGCGTAAGATAGATTTAATTACGGGAATTAATAATCTAGAATACAAAAAAACTTTCCTGTGAATTAAATTTGGACGATTTCGCTGATAATTATAGTACATGGCGAACATCATCACAAATTAATTTCGCTTCGACGATAAGATGAATTAGTGCACATTATAAAATGCAGATCATATTATGAATAATTCATTTGTCAGCAAAAACAAATTATATTTTCAACCTACATTTAACACAAATAATTAGGTTTTAATTAACGAATAACTGCACCATTGGAAATATATCGAAGTATATTTGATATTTATCCACGCTTTGTGTATAATTGAAATTTAATCGTGCTTCTTGTTAGTGGTTGTTACTTGTTACTGCGTTGAAAAACAATTCGAAAGCAATTATCGATGTATAATTACGCATGTGAGTAAAGAAAAGCACGTACAAGAGAGGTGTTTTCAATGATGGTGTTTAGCTAATATTCGAAATACTTTGTTTGAAAGCTTTAAAATGCTTAATTATTTCCACATTAGAACAATATGTTGTAAGCTTTATGACACAACGGATTGAGAAAGTTGCGAAAAATTGTACGAGGTCTGTTCAAAAAGTATCGCGACTTTTGTGTTTTTTCAAAAATTATTTATATATTCTTCAATATCTATTTTATTTCCTTCAAAGTAATCCCCATCAGATATTATTTCCAATCCACGAAGCACTTCAAAAAATTATTTTTTGTAATCTTGTCTTGTCTTCTTTGATGCCGTCTTTATCTCCTCAATCGTGGCGTAGCGTCGTCTTTTCATAGGCATCTTCAGTTTTGGGAACAAGAAAAGGTCACAGGGGGATAAATCTAAAGTCTGTAATTGACGTGCGTTTTCACACAAGATTTGATGCAGATTTTTTTATCCATTTTTGGGCATAGGCAAAAAATCGAAGACGATCCAAAACACGTGTAATCAAAACCGCTGCCAAAAATTAACTGATCTTTTAAAATGAACGAATTTATCAGCTTAAATAAAATACATAAGTACCCACATAACGCACTAAAAAAATCGAAAATCGCATATACGTAACCCGTGGAAATTCAAATGTCGCAATACTTTTTGAACAAACCTCATATATACATCTATATTTTGCGTCTTTTTATTAGATTAGAATAAAGATAATTGCTATACGTTATGAACAAGTTTTGATTTGACTCAAATTCATCATTTTTATATAAAATAGATTCTAGTTTTCTACTCGTACGTAGCTGGCAGCGATGTTAAAACATTATTTATTTAATCTCTAAACGCCATAAATTTGTCTGCAAGTACAATATTCTCTAATTCTAATTGTACAAACACTCTGGTGGTCTTCACTCAGCTTAAACGTGTGCGCCACGTTTATTGTTTTTCAAATAGTTAATCATGATTATTGTAGCGCATTATTTTTTTACAGTTAGCTTTGTAAATTGGCAACGAGTTGTTTGCTCGCCCAAAATAGGTTTCAAATGTGATAATTTGTCAGTTTCTGATTCTCAGAATTAATTGTGTACACATTATATGATTATGGCATATAAATCATCATCATTTTTTAAAGCTGAAATCGATTTTGTATAATTAGCGCACTTATCAATTTTCGGATGAGATTTGATACAACTTTCACAAATGTAATTTCTTTAATTTGGAGTATTAAAAAATCAATTGAAAAGAGTTTATTAATGGTTGTCTGGTATTAATAGAACATATTAGTGTTTATATTATACCAACATTATTAATATTGCTGTAAATTTCACCTAATTTCAGTAATAGATCTTTTAATGCTATTTAAGAGCAAGTATCGACTTAATTATCTTGAAACGATCATGTCTTATTTTGTAACTTTTATAATAACTATTGAATACTAATCAAAATGAAGTAATTTACTATAAGTAGTTAAAAAAATATTCCAAGAGTTATAGTTTGCTTTTCATACTTTCTTAACATTTTCACACGCATAAAATTTATTTACTTTGCACGTCTGTGGAAAATCTTGTCTATGTGCATAAAAATTATCACATTAGATTATCGCTAGAATATGCATTCGATGAGAATAAACATTCAGTTTCTTGATTTGTACAATACTGTAGTAATTAAAGTTAATATTTGTAGATACCTATCATAATTGTGTAAATTGCTGAGAAATTATAGATAAAGGAAATTGCGAATGTGTTCCGAAATGGCTCTTTAATTTGGTTGGATCATATTTTTATGTTATAAAATTAATTAACTCTTTTACCTACAATTTATTTATTATTTGGGGTGCACATAAATTTAATTTGCACTGAAAATAAAAGATTAAATAATTTGTAGTGACGAGTGAAATGCGGCACAACTATTTTTGTCTTAAAAACGCATACCGAGTTTGATTTGTCAAAAAAAGGGATTAAATTAACATATCAAAATATGTAAGAGTATGATGTCAAATTTCTAGTATTTTATATTATTGATGACTATCAAGTGTGTTCACGTTCAAGAAATTAGTTTCAGACCTACAGATTTATTTTGTGAAAAGAAATAATTACATTTATGAGATTCCAAAGCATTTTTTATTCTGATAAATAAATTAATCAGGAAATTTTCCTTAACTCCATTCATTCACAAACTTTTATTAATAAACGCACAGAAAACTGAAAAAATAATAGGTAATCAAGGAAAATATATGTAACTTGTACTAAAATTGTTAATTTTATTCCATATAATTAGATTAAAGATGTATGATGAAAATTCGGAAGTCATTTATGACTCGACCTTACCTTCTTGTAATAATAATTTCATTTATCACCGGATTTTTATAATAGCAATAATGCAAAGTGTTAATGTTTCTTTGTCTTTTCCTTACCTATTTAAGCTGTTTTTCACAATAATAATAGAATTTATTTTGATGCATTTCTACATTTGTAAAGAATAATTACTAAACTTAATAAATGATAAAGGACAATGAACAATTAATTATAGTTTTTACTTGTAATTAAAATCTATATTTAGTGAGGTTGAACTTTCGATATAAATGATTATTACATTAAATTAAATTAAAAATTTTATTATTATATTATATAATTGCGAAATATTTAATTATTGTCAAATATGGTCAAATATTTTTAATATGGTATTTTTTAATTTCAATTAATATTTAATTAATTATAAATTTTTCAGAAAGGTTTTGTTACATAATTTTGGATTATATCATAGAGTGACATTATTATTGGAATCTTCCATATATATAATTTTATTATAATATAAAAAATATAGCAGTTAAATTATTATACTTTAAGTTAAAATTTCAATGCAATATTTCCACTTATAATCTAGAAAATTATACAATTGTTTTGTTACACTTCTTTGCATAACAATTTTCTCAAATTATAGAATTCGATGAAAAACCAAACTAGAACTTAAAGGTCAAACGAATTCAAACAATGAGACTTATTATTTACGCTGCCAGTTATTGCCTTTTTTATCTCAGCGCACAACCTCCTTATATTTTGGCCTCAAAATCCTCTTTCCTTGCACTTGGATTTAAAAGAAGAAAATATGCAGCATAAACGCCAACAAAAACATAACATTTTCTTGTCGGCGAAGCAATCAACGAGAAAATGTGTGTGAAAAAGGAATATTTTTCCTTGCATTTGTTTAGTTAGATAGATTGTTTTAAAAAAATCAAGTTTCACATCATGCCGAGTAATTTTATATAATTATCAATCGCTGCCATATCTTTTTCAAACTTCGGCTTCGAGAATCGAATAAAAAATTATTCATCATGACCACATTTTCGGCCAAATTAGATATTTTGCTCATATTTGGTAAACAATAATTAAGTCGGTTTGAAAGTACCTGACAGTTAGTTAGTTTATTAAATTAATTAGCTGCAGTTTGTGTTGGGAATGATGATTCATCAACAAATCTATCCCGACAGGAAAGTGTTTTTCACGTCAAATGAAAAATAGACTAAACGAAAAGATGGTTTCTACTTTAATTACGCTCGTAATAAGTAAATTATATCTCAATTAATCTCACTTTCATTTCTTTTTTGTACGTATTTCATAGTTTGTAAACACACAATGTTTAACATCTTTATAATTTCAGACGTAGGATTTTTTTTCTATACGCTGCTAATCATTGAATTATATATTTAGAAATCTATCAAATTGTGATTCGATTTACATCATCATCTAAACCCATGTGAAAGTTGATGATAATTTTTAGCTATATATGATAAGCGGTAATAAATTTTATAAATAATAATATTAATTTGACTCCATGCTAAATCTTCTGCCTTTTACTCAAATTTCTGACACTATTATTAAATTTCATTATTGCAATCACTAATAGTAAAATTTATTAGAATGGTAGGCTGTATGTCTGATTTTGTAAACCGTATCCAATAAAATTAATTTAAAATAAATCTTAAATTATCTAGGTTTATTAAATACCTATTATCTTACCATAATGTCTGTTAATTAATTTTTGCTTTATAGATTTTAATGTGCGCATAAATAAATTTTGTAAAAAATATTTTGATTGAAACACAAAAAGACACACACACACAAATTTAAAATTAATTTCACATTTATGATATTTTTATGTTTAAATAATTACTTTATGTTTTCTAGCTAGAATATAAAGTAGTTATGCGTTTTATGTAATAAAATTAAGGCGTAATTTAAACAAAATTTTGTTTCATTCAACTTTGTAGCAGTGAAATATATATTTTAATGATTTTATTTAGGATTGAGAGTATTGTCTACTAATGTTGTTCTTCTCTCATCGGTTGTCTTTAATTATAGTTATAAATCAGAAAGTCGAAAATTGAAATTGTAATTTCTATATTGAGTTTTGTTCGTTATGGCCGGAATTGAAACACATATTTAGTTCGAATAGCCTTAATAATATTCTTGAATTTCCTCCCAATTTTATCGATTATTCAAATTATAAACCACATTCGGTTCGTTATTTAATTTTGATGTAAAGTTAAACACGATTCACATTTATGATTTTCGATTTTATTTCTTCTTTTAACGATATGATACAAACGGAACATCTAACTGAAATATAACAAGAACTTAAAAAGAATTAGAAATAGGTATATCGATAAATATTATTGAGTGAATATGAAAAAGAAACATGTGACAATATTACAATTATTCAGGAACGATAAAAACTGTTTCATAGAAGTAAAACAGAACATTCGAGTTATATAATATTCCGAGCTTATCGTTTAAAGTTCATTTATGCTGATATTATTCAACAAACAATTTATAAATATTAATACTGGTATATATGTATAAATATTAATAGCTTAGTAAATAAGTAATATTAATTTTACTATTATTACTAAATCATATGCACACTTTTTTATTTTTAAGCAATAAACGCAGAAAATCTTAATATTTACTTTGTAAATAATTACATAATATCATTGAGATTTCTAGATTGAAATATTTTTAAATTTAATTTACGTACATAGAGTAACTAATTTTATTTTTGAGGCATTTTTATTAATAAAAAACGGTTTACAATGCAAGAAAATAAAAAAGGTGAAAATGAAAACAAGTGGTGCCATTTGGATGAGTGAAATAATAAGTACTGTATATAGACGCAATATTTCACTTTTTCAAAGTTGGTGATATATGTGTATTTAGTAATCACCCATTCCTTAACATTTCCTTTGATAACTATGATGCAGTCATTAAACATATTTCTTATACTACCATACGTATCTATTCATCCCATTTTCTTTAAATTAAAGACTGGATATGTTATATCATACAAATGATAAGTAATAATATCTATTTCTAAATATCTTTTCCATTTTCTTACAAACTGACTATCATAATTATCAACTGCACTCTCCTCCACGCAAAATTTTAATAAATAAATAAGTAAGAATTTATGCTTTGTACGTTACAAAATAAATAATATCCCCATTGATGTACTGCGGCTTTTTATACAGTAGCTATTCGATTATAAAGAAATACAACTTTATGTATAGACAATTACATACATATCAAACACCAATATGAAACTGAATAAAAATTTATGCTTGACATATTATAAGTATCAAGACAAACAACAAACTTTAGAAGTACAACAGCCTTATACAACAATTTATTTTATTGTAATATAAAGTGCATAAATCTACAAAAAATATTTGAAATAAAAGATATTTCTGCTTTTCTATTTATTATATGAAGTGAACAGCGAACATTCTAAAAATAAACTATACGTATACAAAACTTTAATAATTGATTATATTATAAGGGAACAAACAAAGAGAATGTAACCGCTAAATTAAAAATCATTTTATTTTTCTTATTTATGATTATGGTACCAATCCCTAATTTTACAATATATTGAATTTGATTATATTTCATCTTTTATATAACATTTCCCGCATACTATTTTTAAGACATACTTAAACGTTTAAAATTTAGTAAGAGGCTGTAAAATTAATATTTAATTGTTTAGAGCAACGATTCTCAACTAGTGGTACGCAAATGAAATGGTGATCGTCGATTTGTTGCGGGGCAAAGAGTTCTAATTAAATATTCGTTAGTGTAAAAATTATATAAAAAAGAATAGTGATTGCATTCATTGGGAACGTTTTTGTTAATTGGTGTTAAAATAGAATTGAAATAAAAAACTTGTTAAATTTTGGATGGATATAAGAAAGGAAAGGAATATTAGCACCCTTTTAATGCGTCACTCAAATATATATCTTCTCAAAAAGCACAGAGATCTCATTCATTATATGAATTTAATTTTCGAAATATCGAAAACATTAAATCAACAATCTAATTACTGGTACGCAAGTTCAAAAAGGGTGGGGAATCGCTGGTTTAGATTTATTAATACATAAATCACATTTTTAACCGAGAACATTTTACAAATTGCTTGCTGGAAAGTTATTAGGTATCAAAATTTTTATACAATTTCTAATAATGAATGTATGTATAGGCATAATTACAGTTGATTATGAATAATGAAATATTTGCTTGGTTGTCATGAAAAATTAACTAATGCGTTTATATTATAATGTCATTCCTTGCAAATTATTAATTAACTGCTGGTGACTTTATTAAAATGTAAAATATATTTTAATTCTGAAAATGAATTTCCTGATTTATCAACTCAGTTATAATCAAATGTTTATAACTGACAACAATTATAAAGCGACAATTAATGATACGATTTTGCATCAAAGATTAATTATTATTTGAATTTTAATTGAAATGGTCTTCCTGATTCAAATAATAATCGCTCAACAAATCGTTGGTAATAAAATTATGCATTTGAATAGAATTCCACGTCTATATAATGAAATGATTTTTTTATACCTACACATATCAAATATTCAATTCAGGAAATCGAATCAGATGAAAAGGAAGATATTTGTAGCTAAATATAAAAGTGAAAGTATAAATGCAAAATCATGTTCATCGCATATTTGTTTATATAAAACAGATTTTTTTTCGGTATGGATTAAAATAAATAAAGTGAAATGAAATTAAAATGTACCGCGGATGAAGTGGTCAAGGAAAGTTGGTGATGGTTCAACATTCACTTCTTCTTCTTCTTTTTCTTACATACATAACATAGTCTTCTTGACAGCAGCACTTTTTAATAGACAAAACTTTTTTTTATTTAATTGACCATCTTTTCGTTATACTGCATTTAGTACCATAATGACGGCTGCTTTTTTGCTCTATTAGTATGATTTTTCTAGGATGATGGTAAAGCGAACAATACCAAATGCATTCATTCATCAAACGCATACAATTTGACAACTGCAATTTGTATAGTGAAAGTCTTTGCTGCAATTCATTCAATCGAGATCCTATTTTTTCCTCTTGTTAGAAAATTGCATGTTTTTCTCTGCAAGAGTGTTGTACTTGTTTTTTTGTGTGTGTGATACAGATACGCAGTAGATAATTACAACGCTAATTACTCATTTATAATCTATTATTAATGACGATTTATCCTTAATTAATTGCAGTGATAATTAGTAGTAGTAAAAGTTGATGTTTGTGACAAATTTGATATACAGAATTGAATTTCTAACGAAATTAAATTTATTATTTTTCTGTATAACATACACCCGCGACCACAAGAATCCGATTACCTGCAAGCGAAATTAACCCTAAGTGAATAAACAACCCCAACTACGAATATCTAATAATTAATTAGTAGTATCCCTTATTTCAATGGTACAATGCCAACTACGACTCTCTAAGTACACATTTACGCATATTCCATAAGGCGGTAAGTTTGAAAAAGCGATCGGATTCTTGTGGTCACGGGTGTATAATATAGATTCTATTATATTGTAAATGTTGTTCCAAATGATAACCAAGCAAGAAAATTTATTTACATCAGACAAATTTGCATCAAATTGTAGAAATATAAACAAATTTGCGCAGGTACAAAGGTGGTTTTGCATTAACCTACTCCAAAGTGGTTAGAAAACTATCTAGCAATTTCAATTTTGTAAAGCATATGTAGGTACCATATTACTTTCAACTACACATCGAATTTATTAAGCCCATAAATGGTTTTGATTTTTAGATAAATATAAATGTGTAAAAATATACAAATTATTTATTTATAATCTATTATTAATGACGATTTATCCGTAATTAATTGCAGGGTTAATTAATAGTAGTAAAAGTTGATGTTTGTGACAAATTGATATTTTCGAATTGAATTTCTAACGAAATTAAATTTATTATTTCTTTGCAAGTAGGCTTATCAACTCTACTTTCTAGGAAAAGAGTACAATTTTTATAAGAAGGGTGGGGGGTATAATTTTATTTTTAAAGATGCAGCTCAAATAGTTTATCCCGAAAAAAATTATAAATTTTCATAATTATCGACTCAATATCCATTAAAAGGCTATCTATAGCATGTTGCAAACAATTATGTCAAATATGTACTGGACACCCAACACCAATTAATTCGTTATTACACAGTCTTTTGGACAATTCGACTATTATAATGATTTAATAAAACAGGAAATTAATAGATTTTTTTTAGTATTTCAAAAAGAGTACTACTATGGTGAAAAAGTAAGAATACACAATTTTAGGACCTTAAAAAGAGTACATGTACTCTTTTAGGAGTACGGTTGTTAACCCTATTTTCAAGACATATACTATACATTCCTTTATATAGGAAATGTTGTTCCAACGGATAAGCAGGCGAGAAAATTTGATTACATTCGGTGTTTGTAAAAAAGAAGTTTATGTTTTTTATAATATTATAATAAATAAATAAAAAATAACATACCCCAGTGGTCGATACCTAAATTTGATAGAAAAATCTAGATATACGCGTTGGAATAGTCAAATTGCATGGAATTTGTTGTCCATTTCAATAGATTTTTAACAAAAGACTTAATACATAATGTACATCAAAATTCTACACAAATAGACATCAGAATTTACGCAACTGGACACAAATTTTTATGGCCATCGTCTATTTACCAGGGTTTTCTACACAATTTATTACTTAAATGATTTTTACTTTTGTATAAATAATTACTCATTTAAAATCTATTATTAATGATAATTTATTAATTGCAGGATTAATTAGTATAGTAAAAGTTAATGTTTGTGACAAATTTGATTGAATTTCTAACGAAATTAAATTTATTATTTCTTTGTAAAACATATACTATACATTCCATTATATTGTAAATGTTGTTCCAAGTGATAAGCAAGCAAGAAAATTTGTATGTTTACATTCGGTGTTTGAAGAAAGAAAGTTTATGTTTTTTATAATATTATAATAAATTTACGGTCATATTAGTATTCACTATTTAAAAAATGTGTTTGAATTCGAATAAATTCTTTTATCATTACAGCATTACATGCTGCGTTATAAATTTTCTTACTTGGCTTGTCAAAACGTAATTTATTTTGTTTTTTACATAAACACTCGAGAGCATAGTAGAAAATAAAAATGTAATTTCAAAATAATGTCTGCTGCAAGTTCCGTTGTTGCTTGCTGAATTTTCCAAGGAAAATGCGACTATAATGTGTCTCGCTTAAAAGGCAAATTAAAAATTGAGAGCTAAACGACTCCTAAATGCTTACTTACCTAGATAAGTAACAAAGTCCTAAATCTTGCACACGTTATTACGTCTAGTTAATAGTTAGTTTTAGAAGTGATTTTATTATAAATACATGCTTACTTACACGCTCAAAGCTCTAAATGTTGCAAATGAAGCAGAAAACATTATTATTAGTTAATACAAAATGTTAATATAATGTATTTCCCACAGTTGTTGTATTATCCTCCATTTAAAATAATTATTTACTTGCTCAGAGCCTCGAATTTTAATAAATTTCTAAGCGCTATTAAATCTTTATCATTTGTATTATAACATACCAATTTTACTGTTAAATATATCATTATTTAAATAATATTAACAAACAAATAGATATTATATTTCTATTGCAATGCGCTCGTCGCCCGAGAAAGATTATTATGTTATATTATATAAAAGCTAACAGTAACATTATTTTAAACGGTATTGGATATAAAAATGTATATTTCATTTGTTTCGGAAATTACATATACCTAAAACAATATGGAATAATCATTATAAAAATATTAAAGCTGAGCGCAAAATAAAGGAAATGCGATAAATATTTTAAAAATTATAAATACATTTTTATAGGCATGCTTATGTAAAACCGTTCGAGAAAAATAGGTAAAATTTTTGAAGTGTGAACGACTGTTGAATACAATCGCATATGATATCATTGAGATTGTTATTCTCAGTGTTAATATTGTACACTTACTTCAAACATCCCAAGAAAAGGGCACAATTTCAAGATTGTAATTTTTCTAAATGTAGTTTATTTACATCGGATAACTAATTTTATTTTTGGGGCATCTTCATCAATAGAAAGCGGTTTACAATGCAGGAAAATAAAAATAATATTATAATATTATAAATACTGCATATAAACGGAATATCTCAATTTATCTCAAAGCTACGCAAAATAAAGGAAATGCGCTAAATATTTTAAAAATTAAAAATACATTTTTATAGACATGCTGGTAAAACCGTTCGAGTAAAATAAGTAATTTTTGAAGTGTGAACGACTGTTGAATACAATCGCATATAACAGCGTGCCAATCAAAAGCTAATAAATTGATATTTAATTCTTTTGATGTATCAACATCAAAAGCAACAAGATTGTATCTTGTAGTAATAATAAATATAAGCAGGTGCTAAAATTGACTTAAAGACGTTTGGTTGTTGTTGTTGTTGTTGTTGTATTATTGAATGAATTACATGTGGATGATTTTTTCTGCCGCCAATATATTTTTTTTGGTCAGCATTGAATTGAACAATGTTAAGGTAATTTAACGCTTTCAAAATGACAGCGAAGTGCATTTCTCGGTCATTAATTCCTCTTATTTATCTCTATCTAATGTAAGCATTTAAGACCATAAAAAATACCATATAAAATAAATTCGTAGTTACCCAAAAACTTTTACGAATGATTTTAACTCGTATTTTTTAGATTTAATTAGGCATTAGTCCTTCAAACTGCCCAAGTTTCTCTAAATCAATCAAGAAGAAACTATAAACAGATGAATCTTAGATAATGTGTTAAATACGTGAGGATTAAAAAGCATTTTAATCGCATGTCAAAAAATAAAATCGAAAGAGAAATATATTTTTGCAAATATGATAAGTAAAAGCGCTTCTTTTTGATACTTTCTAATAAGCGTTTTTCGTTACTTAATCATTTGAATAAATAATTATATACTGCTTTTGGGGATTTTTAATTAAACTTTTTTGAGATTCAAAGATCTAGAATTTATAAATCAAGAAGTGTAACTAACAATGTTCGTTTAAGAATCTAAACTGCGCTTTGTTAGTTTATCCGGAACAAATTCATTACACAAATGGGAATACACAAACAATGGGATTAATTGCGGTTTACTTGCAAAATAATAAATGAAAAATCAATTATTATGAGGTTTATTGTATTTATTTTGAAATATTTTTTGTTACGCCAATCTGTTTTCGTTTGATGAGCAAAGCGTTGTTAAAAATAACGTTCGTAGAATGACTTTAAGCATTAATTGTGCATTATATCTATATCGCAAATTACGTTTTCGGTGGTGGTGCAATTATAGCACAATTTTCTATAAATATTTTAAATATTTTCTAACTTTCTACGATTATTTTCATATACACAGATATGAAAAATTTTGTAAGTACGTATTAATAGCATGTTCCCATTTTTTCAATGTTTGATTTTCTGCGCATTCTAAATTTATTTCACATTCAACTGGAAAAAAATTGTATATGCACAAATTAGCAGTTTGTCTTAGTTCAACCGCCTATATTTTGACATGCTACCTTTGTTTGCAAACAGATTCTCACAATTTCAAGTCTCGAGAGCAATTTGAGAAAAGTTTCGCATTTTATTTTTTTGTTATTTCATTCATACATGTCATAAACTAACTGAAACTTTTACTTAAGGAATTACAAAATCGCTATATATAGTTTATAAAATAAAAAGCAAGCAATTTGAAATTTATATTCTATAGCAACAATGGTTTATTTATCATATAAAATTTATTAAAATAATGAGCACATCATATTAATTGTTTATGTAACTTTGATAAAATCATATTTTGCAAAGTATTGCTTAGCTGCTAGATATGCAATACATACTGTCAAAATTATTAGGTGGAACTAACAGTAATGTTGTACTTTTTGTCACTTTATGTTACACAGTTACAAAAGTGGTTTTATTTTAAAATAACATACTACTGTGTCCAAATCGCACATCATTAAAAAAAATTTCTTACTTTGTAAGCATTGTAATAAACGTCTGTAACAATTTTAAAATTAAAATATTTATTACTTTTTGTTTTACATCGATTGTTATACAGCGCTAAAAGTGCATGCGACGATTATACTCCGTCTCTTCTATCGTTTCAAAACAGTTTTTCCACAGTGATCTTTTAAAATTCTAAGATAGTCAGTGATACGGTTCTAAATAATACGAGTTCAGTAGTTGTGAATTGATATGCACAGGATTTTTGGTGATAATGTCACCAAGAAAGAGTACAATGTGAGAGATGCATTGTCAACGTTATAGCATTAGTCAATAATGTCCAGGTTTTAGGCCTAAAAAATCTTCGAAAATGATATTGTGAGACTTCTTTGACATACCAATAAGTCCCGAACAGACATATTTAGAAAGCGAAGCCCAATTTCTTTGGTTTTCTTGACGTCGGTAAGGGTTGATGCTCATTCGAAGCGTTCTTCGTCCTCAAAGCCTTTTCGACTTTCTTTTAACTGATTCCACCACTTGTAAGCATTGCTTTCTGACAAAAAGCAGATTTTTTGCAAGATTCCAAACATTTCTACATCCAAAATTTCATTCCTCAAACAAAATTTAATGCAACTTTTGTGGTCAATATTGTAATAATCGCCGCATGCACTTTTAGCGTCGTATACCATTAGAAGTAAAACAAAATGTTTTATTGTGAAAATTGTTACAGATGCTTATTACAATGCTTATAAGTTAGAAAAAATATATAATTGATGTACAGTTTACTTGTGCTAATTTAATTAGCACAAGTATTGGTCTTACTTTTTGGACACAATAATGTGTACGATATTACTTTCAACTACACACAAAATTTATTATAAGCACTTAAACGGTTTTTACTTTTAGATAAATATAAAACAAATTGTATAATTTCAAAACAATGCGATAGATAATGCTTCTTTTCTAAATACATAAATAAATTTTGTTGTTAAAGCAGATGTTAAGTAAGAATGTTTCAAAACTATTAACGTTTATTTTTGCAATCTAGCGTTAATTACTATTGATAGTTTCAAATATTCAATTCTCTATGACGATAATAAACAATCAATACAACGTAATGTAACAAAATACCGATAAAATTGTTAATTATTTTACTAATAGAATATTGTAATATTTTGTAATATCTAATTACGATCAAATTTATAAGTATCACTTAATTGAATTAATTAAATCAACGCATAGTGTTGCTATTTGTTATTAAAATTCAATCAATCAAGATTAGAGTAACAATTTCTAATAAATCTATTCATTTAAATAATAAGATTGTTATCTTTAAATTAACTACATTAATTTGTATATTTTTATGAATGATTTTATCGTTGATTTAGATCAAATTACGTTCGTACTGTATAGAAAAGACCTTCAAAACAACTCGTCATGTGGAAGTTGTATGTGCTTTAACCGATTGAATCGACGAAGAAAGTTTCTATAACATAGTATGTTAGTTAACATTGCGAAAAGCCATTTAACTTTATAGTATTAATAATATATTCAACGATTAACAAAACAAACGTAAAAAACAATGATCTTCGAAATTATTACCTCAGAGACAAAGAGTCAATTTAGTGCTGGATGCACATTTTAATGCGCTGATGATAAGCTCGTAGATATTACATAAAGGTACCTGCATACAAAAGTAAACAAGAATAAAATTATTCCATTTTTTCTTCTTAGATGAAGATTTGAAAAAAAATAGAACTTTCTTGTTGGAAGCATCAGCAACAAAATTGTTACGTGTACGCGCGTTCGTCTTTAGTTTTCTATTTCTTGTCTCAACCTACTTCATATAATTAATGTGCAATGCTATAAGATTTTGTTGCAAATATAATAATGAAAATTGTTCGTGTGCGTTTTGTATCGGCTGCAACAACACACACACAACAACAGTAAATTATGAATGAAAGACATGCGCGCAAATGAAAGTGCTACATGCGTTTTTATCCGTAATTGTTTAATAATTCATCACCAGCAGCCGGGAAAAATTTCCGTTCTTATCTGCTGTATACTCGTATATAGGATTATTGGTGGATATTTATGCGCAGAATTTTATCGGGTGAAAAAAACTTTCTTTTAATACGTGCATATTATATTTCAGACTAATAAATACTATAGCTAATAAGTGTTTGGCGCTTCGCATCATTGTGGTTTGAACAAAAAAACAACACAAAATTTATAGCATTCAGGCAACGATAAATTTGAGTCCGATTATCATTCATTTGCGCAATAAAACATTATATTGTGTTTGATAATTTTATGTGATTTTCATTGGAAATCTGAAATGTGATGTGAAGAGTAAATTATTGGGTTTGTATTAATTAATAGCGAAAAAAAAGAAAGCTTCTCGATGATAAATTTGTAAAAAATGTATTTGGAAGCGATTATATCTAAAAAAGGTGTTTATTAATTATCTACACACTGATATATTAAAACACTAAAATTTAATTATCGACACTTTTATGTATTATTTATTAAATCACTTGTACTTATAATTGCTAACGATTTAATGAACCACAAATTTGCATATTTTATGCATAAATTTAAGAGCACTTAGCGAATGATTAATTCTGTACACATACTTACTTGCATACAAGCAGACAACAAGCAATAAATTTTATTATTTAGTGTAATATTTAGAATATGTATTTTCTTATTACTGTAGTTCTTTTTTTTAATTAAACCAGTACAAACCAACAACAAACTTACTTTTAATTGCCTCTAACCGCAAAAATGCTTATAAAACATTATTAAACATAGATGTGAAATTTAGATTATACAAGTACCGTATTTTTTCCAGTATGAAATAATACTTATAGCTAAATTTTATGCTCAAACCTCAAAAAAATATAAATTAGCTTTTTGAATGCTCAAAAACTGTTTTTTTCGTTGATTTATTGATGTGCGATAAATTTTTCAACATTGTTTTGCAGCATTGTAAATGAAAAGCGTGTGTTTTATAAACATTGTTTTCTAATGCATCATTTTGTTTGCTCTTGCTTTCATGCTCTTCGAATAAAAATATTTACGTTGTACTAGAAATGTGCCAGCTTTTAGAAAAAGCAGTAAAATAAGTAGTTAAGTTATATGTATATATTTTTTTAAATACTAGAAATTCTTTTA
>JARJDW010016934.1:0-19840 GCA_030264715.1 Adinopsis sp. GC000173 | reverse complement strand
ACAAATTAGAATAAATTGTATAATATAAATAACATTTAAACCACATTTTTATAAACAGTTCAATCAAAATTCCGAAGATGCAAATAAACTACTTTTCAAAACGTCAAATTTGCAAAAAAAAAAAACAAGAAATGTCCAATTTATTATTATTCTCTACAATTTGTATGTTTGTAGGAAAAAGTTGTGCAGCACGGTGGCGTACATCTACCAGGCGCTGTTTGTCGAAGGGCGCGATAGCGACGTAACGGTGATCGCCCTCAACGAGGAGTTCCATCTGCACAAGGTGTACCTCTGCCAGAGCCCCTACTTTGCATCGATGTTCGGCGGCAATTGGAAGGAGTCGGGCGCGTCGCGTATCCAAATCGACGTCGTCGATCCGCAAATCACACGCGACGCGCTGCGCACCGTACTCGGCGCCCTATACAGCGACGAAGTGAAGCTGGAGCCGCTCAGCGTCGTCAGCGTCCTTGCCGGCGCTACAATGTTACAGCTGGGCGGATTGATTGAGCGATGCGGCGAGGTGATGCTCGAAACGATCAATCCGCATACGGCGCTGTTGTACTACGAGGCGGCGTGTCAGTACGGCGATGTGAAGTTGCGCGACCATTGCGTGCAATGGTTCCTCGTCAATCTGATGATCTACTATACGAATGCGCTGAACGAGCTGAAAACGATTCCCATCGCACTGATGGAGCATCTCGTCCAACATCACGGTCTGTGCGTTATGAAGACGGAGATTACGCTCTACGTGCTGCTTACGCAATGGATGTACCTGCAGTTGAATGATGACGTCGAGGAGGTGAACAGCAAGGATATTAGCGCTTACTTCTGTGATAGAACAGGTGTGGTTTGCTATTTATATTATACCGAGTGCGCCGTTTAAATCCAGACAACATAAAAAATTATTTATTATTTATTTAAAGGATTCTTGCTGAGAACTTTTATTCCATCTAGCCACCTTGGACCTCTATGATCTGCTGATTAACTCTGCTGAATGTTGATATGTTTTTTTCGAAGGAATTTGATGTCCTCCTAACAGTCTCGACAAAAATCCCACATCACACTGCTTTGTGTGGACGTTATTGAGAGACCAACCAACAAGTCTAGGTACCTTTACGCTAACACCCTCCTGGCCGTTAAGCATGGCCAAGAACCACATAGAGTTAAAAAAATCATGCTCGCGTTTTAGGACAAGATTCAAGCAGGTCATAGATGTCTAAGGTCGCTATATGAACTGAAAGTTCTCAGCAACAATCTTTTAAATGAGATATGCCTTTTTGTTTGCATCTTTATATATAATACACTAGGTAGCAAATGAATATGGACATCTAGCAAACTCACATTGACTTATTGAATTTTTGCTACACCTGCCAAAATGCGGTTTTACGGAAGTTGGCTGTGCTAACCGTGCTTTGTATTGCATTTGCTTGCTTACAACTTATGTGTAAATTGTACTAATTACCAGTAGATATAACACCTCTAACGAGCATTTATTTGCCTAACGTCAATTCTTCTAAGGGTGAGTTTCGTCTGTGTTTTGCTAAAAGTGTCCAGATTCATTTGTTACCGAGTGAAGAAGACTCTTCAATAGTTAATTTTTTGTGCAAAAATATTCAATGTCCTGATTTTAACGCGGCACACCCTGTATATTCAGGCATAAAAAAGTGTGAAAAGAGTCAACTCAACTCAACACATGTCGCATTATCTTTTAACGATTTGCAAATTGATGATAAATGAAGGTTGTAAAGTTTTACGACGATGATAATATTGTGTTTGTTATGTAAATTTAATGGGCGTATATTTATTATTACATTATTTTGTCATAAAATTTAACCGCATGCGCTCGGTAACTAATGAATTTGAACACTTTTAGCAAAACGCAAAGTAAAATCATATATGACATATGAATGATTGTTTGAGGTGTTATATCTACTCTGACAATTAGTATAATTTACACGTAAAACTGCAAGTAGGTGCAATAAACAGATTAACCAACACAAATGAATTGGTTTAATAATAACCGTTTAACACTAGAAGAATCAGCCTCCCTGCGATTTGCTCTTTAGCCAACCTCTGTAAAATATGTCATTAAGGCAATGCGAATGCGAGTTTGCTAGGTATCCAGATTCATTTGTTACCGAGTGTGGTTGTAGAGCGTAAAAATGTAACTTGAAACTTAATTTTAAGCTATTCATGTTGTTTAAAAACTGCCTAGACGGAGTAACGCTTTGTCAAAAATTTTGAGATAGAATTGACATTTCACAGATCTAATTCGATTGTTTGCATTTCACTGCTGATTCCAATCAGGCATTCCATAGAACTGTCAAATGACTACTGAGGAACAGCCTGGCAATATGCTTTTAAAGAAAAAATAGCTCTTAATCAATACCCTTATTATTGTTAATTAGTTAATTATTAGATATTGAAGAATGGTATATCGCGGGAATGAAGATAATATTGTCACAAAACAATTGCATTTTAACATGACAAGTTGTTCCTCACTAGCAAAAATTGCATTTTGGGTTGCCTAATTCAATTTTACTTCAAAATCGATACATTTTCATTTCTGTGAATTAGAAAAACCGAAAATTTGCTAGACATAGCAACGCTTTCACCATTTGATATGATGGTTAGTAACCGAATTCGAATTATTTATAACTTTTTCTAAAAAGGTTTCACATTAATAACCACACCTGAGTACCAATTCATTTTTACTTATTTTTACACTGTTCTTAAAAATATGAAATGTTTTAACATTTATAATATAAATCTGGATTATCAACTTTTATTTCTCAATCGTTGTGTGATAAATCTTGGGGTCGAGTTGGATTCGAGAAAAAATTAGTCAAACACATACTAATTTTGGTACATCGTTGAAGGTTTTGCATATCTAGCCTGAATTTTTGCGTTTTCTCTTTTTATTTCCCTTCATTGTTAGCTCAAAATCTCTAGATTAAAATGTTTTACACAAAAATTATCTAAACAGCCGGTTTCGATGACTACTACCATTTGGCGTACATTTATGAACTTATGTACGGACATACAGCTGGACATGCGCATACATATGCACCAAATGTAATCACGCTTTGATTTTGCATTTTTATAATTATTTTATCATTTGTCTTATATTAATAATGAAATTGTTTGCGTTTTTAGACCAACTACCATTTCTACTGACAGAAGATGGTAGCCGGTACGAGCGCGTCTTTCGTGCGTTACGCCTCCAACACATGATCTCCCACCACGTCGACGTTGAGCTGATACTGCGCGACAATATCATTCCACGTTCGTGGCTCGACAAGATCATCATGCAGGGCTGGAAGTGCACGCTGCGCATCAACCAGAACGAGGAGAAGGGCCCGCAGGAGTGCACCGACGAGGTGTTTCTCACCGTGGCGTTGCGCTGCGGCCGCACGCTCACCACGCGCGAAAAACACATGTGGCGCTGGACCGGCTTCCACTACGGCCTCGACCTGATCATGATCGCCGACGAGAAGACGCTGTCGGTGAAGCGCAACCATCGGCCCGAGTTCGAGCAGCTGCTCAGCCTGCAAACGCTACGGCACATCATCGTCAGGGTGACGGTGTACGCGCTGAACGAGCAGAAGCAGATTGTGTATACGCACTCGTCGGGCGTACATCGGCTCGCGCTCAGCAAGAGCGAGGAGGTGGCGATCTTGACGTTTCCGCCCGAAGTGAACTTCCCGTTGATTCTGTCGGCGAATATACTGTTCACGTCGCCGTTCGGCGACGAGCGGTCGGATTCGGTGCAATCGATCTAGCAATTTATTATTACTAAGCACACGTGGTTTTTTTTATATATTTTTCTAATCTATTAACTGTGATTTTTATATACAAAAATGTCGCAACAGTATATCGGTCAAAAGCGAGAATATTGTTTAACATTATTAGACTAATTATATAATAATTTATTTCTCCTAAAAATTACATAAATTATGTATTATTTAGTTTATTATAATTCGATTCGAATAAAATGGGGTTATTGAATTAGTTTCGATAAAATTCTTCTTTTTTGTAAGGTTATGTTTTAATCAATCAATTGTTCATTAAGTGACATAAGTGCTCTTACTAAAAACCTAGTCATTTAAAAATGCTTGATATTTTGTAATGAAAATAAAACAATTAATTCAAAACAAACAAATATTTTATTTCTTATTTATTATTATCTTTACTTAAAATTATTTGTAAAAAAGAAATGTGGATACATACATACATACGTTAAGAGTTCTTATGTGAAGAACTGGACTCTGAATACCCAGACGTGTTGTACCATAATCAAATTCGTTAGTTAAATTTACTAGATGAAGACTGGCTTTGAGATTCAGCCTTTTCTCAGCAGATATTTATATAAATAAATATAATATATATGATTTAATCGTAGATAAAACATTTCAATGTTTTCAAAAAATGGAGAAATCTTTTTCAATAATTCGAAATCCAGTTATAATAAAAATGGATTCTGTTCCAAGCAATCTTCAACTCGAACTAATCGATTTACAGTAACCAAAAATTGCTTGAATTAATTAAATGAAAATAAATATAGTAACTTAAAGAAATTAGCAATGCAAACATTTTCTCTTATCGACTGTAATAAAATCTGCGCAAGAACACGATTAACTGAAACACATTTAGAAAATTTACCCCAAATATGAAGAAAATAGTAGAAGAACTGAAGTAACATCATTTTTCGCATTATTTTTTTTTTAACTAAGATAATAATTAACCCATTATATATTTATATACATATTATATACATACAGCTATACGGCAGCAAATATTAATCACAGTTTTTTGCAAATGTTCGGAGCGCCTGAAATATATAACATATTATTCAGATAAAATGTATAGGTTATGTTTGGAAAGCGATATCAGTGAATTTATTGTAAAGTGGGATTATAAGCGACACCGACTCGTGGCGTGTGCGATGTTGCAAAGTATGCATGACATAAAAATGTACTATTTTGCCTATTTTTGAATATTTGCCAATAATTTATTAAAATTCCGCAAACATAAGCAAATTGATTAAACTTAATTCTATATTTTAAAAATTTTAGAGTCACAGTTCACAATAGAATCACACATTACTTTCCTGAAATGCTTATATTATAACTATATTATATACTCACGTATTGCGTTCCAAAAAATCCAAATTCTTCCAGCTGCTTCAGCTCCTTCTCCATCTCCTCCAGACTCGTGCATTTTTTCACCTGCGCGACCATCTCCACCTTTTCGCAGCAATACTGACTCAACCACACCACGTAGCCGTACTTTTTCAGCGCCATACACTCGGACAGCAGCTTATTCAAATTGAGGTAGAGAAACACCGGGCATGTTTGCAAGTATAACATGTTCTCCCTGAGCTCCATCTCATTCACATCGGCGCCGAATTTGAATAGATTGTCGATCATGTACTGCCAGGCGTGAATGTAGGCTTCATTGTATGGGAATTGATCGTCGGTGAGGAATGTGATGCATTTACGAATCTCATTCAGCTGAAATAATAATGTGTTGATGATGAATTGCCATACGTAATAAGAGGGTAGTTAACAAAGTACGCATCCTATCCCAGAAATTATCACACTATGATATTGATTAACTTCCGAATGAAGAGTTTGAAATGCTTCATTACGCCCTGTTTTTGCCGGTTTTGTCCCCTAGCGATTATTATCGACTTCCAAATTTAAAAAAATAGCTCTCTGGACAAAGATTTGCCTCAAACGAAGCGGCAAAATCCGTGCCTAATGCGTATTTTCCTTAATTGGGTGAAAATTACTTTTCCGATGCTATTAAAATTTTGAAAAGTCGCTGAATTAAGAGTATAGCGTTAGAAAGAGACTATAAAATTATCTGTTGACTTCTTTGTTAGGACGACGCGTACATTATCACATAAACTACTAACCATTTTTAGTTTAACCATTGTATTTAATATCAAATCCCAGTAGGCTTCCTGATAAATCCTGTGCAACATGCACAGCGACGCCATGATTTTAATCGAAAGTGGATTCGACACATTCTTTGTGAGCTTTTTCATCAACGTCGGCGGATCAACTTGATTCAATTGGTCCATGGTGTGGTTCAAACCGTAGCATTGCAGGTCGTGCAACAAGAATAGTTTGTCGATAAAGTGCCTATAAAATCAAAGATTATTGATTTCGTTCCATAATTGCAATGTGTATAGTTTACTTACATGAGTTGCGTATTGGTTATCTCAATCTTTTCGAGGATCTCCTCGTTGGTGGAAATTGCCGCATAGCATTTAAGACAGCGCGCTTGGAAGTAATACTTGTGGTTTCCGGTAAGGCCTTTACGTACAAAATAGTCTTGCCAAGTTTCAATGTCACCGTCCTGGCAGATATAAATTATCCTAGAAAATAATAGAAAAATAAGTCTCGTAATGTGATAAAATTATTTATTAGTGACTAGATTTTTAGCCGTTTGGTTGCTCCCAGTTATTAATACAGTGGTCTTGGAATGAATGCCTATGAAGTAAAAAGAGAACTGAATTTCCATTATTGCATTGTAAAAACTAAAATATGACTAAACTTGATAACATCAATTCGAATGTTCACGTATTCTTTAAAAAGAAGTAAAAGCTGTGTGGTCGAACAGTTGTAATTCATAGTTGCAGAAAGACATTTGCATTCCGCTTCTTTTTTTCATTTTTAGGACTTAAAATGTATTATTACTTCATTCAAATTCAACCTTTAAAATTTAACTGGTACAATACCATGGGGTTTTAAAATAGAGTGGATTCACGACATACATCCTTAATTCGTTCCAAATGTTTGGACGCATATCAAAATCAATGAATTTTTTAATGAGAACTTTTTTTCACACAATTGAATCATTTGAGTAAGGTCATATTATATCAAATTGGACGTATAACGAATAGACGTATATCGAGGTTGCACACTGTATTAGTTTACTTTATATTACTTTACATTTTAATTACACTTATTTTGGTACGGAGTAAGTAATCAAAATCCCCTTGTTTTTTGTCAAAAATATATAAATTTGACTTACCTCTTAAGTAAGCTATCACAGTCGGTATTATTCGCATCCTCCTTTACGGTGGGTTCAATATAGATGCTCTCATCTAGATTAATATTAGTTACATTACCGCTATTTAACCACTTCTCGATCAAAGTCTCTCGCTCCTTGGCGATATCAATGTGAAACAGCGCCGCCAATTCATTGACTGCTCGATTTATATTCGGACACTTGGAGATACCGTTCAGCATGATAATGCGCGGATCCATATAAAGGCTTTCAATCAGATTGCGCGGCTTGTGCACCATCTCCAAGTACTTCTCTTCGGCGAGATTGTGGCAATGTAAAATGTGCATCGATGCATAGCCATAGTACTTCTTAAACACCTACCATAAAAATAAATTAATTATTTAATATATGTATAACATATAATATTTGACCGACTTTAGTGTACGCCATCTTCTGCTTTTCCTCCTTGATCTTGCCGGTCGACTTTTGAATTTGCGCATACTTGAAACATATCTCCGCCGCCTTCACCTGATCGGCGCCCTGCGGCATATTGATGGTAACGTGATAGGCGCAAGCCGTTGCCTGTTCCTCATCCGTCATGTGATTGATGCACTCGTCGATTTGCGTGAACAAATTTTCGTGCAGGCAACGCAAATTCCATTCGTTCGTATTCGTCGCTCGCTTAAAGACACCGCTCGCTACCTGCAATTCGTATTTGCATCAATAAAATTAGAACATTATATTATTCGAACAAAAAAAAAACGTTGAATTCTTAACGAATCGTTAAAGAATTTTTTAGTTATTATATATTGATTCGCCAAGGTATTATGTATAATGGAGCACTGAATGTTTACAATTGAGTAGTTTAATAATTTATTAGCTACAAAAGCATTAGCTTATGATTTTTTAAATGGATTAGAGATCCATCCAACAATTTTGTAGTTAGTTAACATTTTTTATTGTGTCCACCATGGTTGTCTTAATAATCTGGTCGCCTTACTATTGGGAGCAAAGCCTATTGAAAGGTACTATCTGTGTTTTATTTTTTTTTCACTAATAGCAAATATTGGAATCCCTAAGCCCTCTCTTTATTGTATTGTGTCACTGTTGGAATATTTAACAAGACCAAACACAACCAATAATTCTCGAATTCACAAAATCGCCCAATATGAACACAGTGGAGATAAAAGCTTGTGTTTGTTTAAACCGTGCATTATGGCGATCAATCAAGAAAGCAAGAAGATAAATAAAGCAAATCTGTTTTTTAAAATCTTACAAACTAGAGATTTGTATGGAGAGAAATGTATATATAATTTTTTTGTAGATAGATTACTTCAAATGTTCATTAACGAATCAATTTATCTTACTAAAATTTTTGTTATTTATACTACATCTCTTACAGTTTACTTACCACATTTTTCACCGTATAATTGCAGATATTGGTCTTAGTAAAATACGGATTATCCAGCACGCTGATAAGCTCAAACCACTTGGTGTACGTCGTCAAATTCAGTTCGGAGCGTAAAATATTGAAGACGTTGCTGGTGAAGAGCGTTTGGGTGAGCGGAAATCGCCATTCCGCCAGCGCATCGACGCTATTCGAATCGGGAAACTTTGTGAACCACTCCTCGTTCTCGCTGCCGGTCGGTGGATTGCATCGCGTGTACGTTTTCAAAAACTTCAACAGCTCCAATTTCATCGTTTTCAGCTTTTGATCGACGTTGGGTGGTAGCAGTTGTAGGATGCAGAGAAACACTTCGTAATAGTATACGTTCATCTAACAGGAAATAAATTCATGGTGTAAATTAAACAAGCGATATTAGAATACGACTCATTTAAAAAGGACTTAATACAGGAAGCGTAGAAACACATTTTTAAAATTCGTTCTAGTTTTGGCGCCAGTGCCGTAGTGAATATGAATATTTACGAGTCTATTGGAAGGAAACATGGCAGCTCTCATCATGCGAGAGTAAAACTAAAACGTTTGTTTAATGACGTTTATATAATAAGTGTTTAATGTTGGGTGAACGGGCAAGAATGAGTTTGAATGGAATAAATTCCGCGTATTTATTTAGGAAGAATGGTAAGGAATGGACGAACGAGAGAATAATTGAAAAATTTATGACATCTAGGGCGGAATGATTTCCATTCGGGCTTCTTGTTTTTGTAATAATGAAGAAAGGTACACCCGGAAGACTAAGACACAGAAGCCAAGTGGAACTGGAGTTTTAAGGGTGCGAGCTCCACACTCAGACTAGTAAAAAGCCTATTGAAGGAGTAGTAGGTTGAGGATGATCGAGGTTGGTTCTGTATATAGTTAAGTAGAAAGCGGCACAATTTTTAGCGTATTTGCTATAGAATTTTAGCAATAGTATTGTAGTACTTACTTAACCCGGTGATCTCAAGTATGCGTTAAATTGTGAGGTCGCAAGTCCTTGTTTAAATAAATCGTACTCTAGGCTAGCAAGCTACTTACATTACTCCACAAGTTATCGATAAAATCATAAACGGCACTCTTATCGTCGATCACAGAGATGATCGACAAGCAGGCATTCAGCAACTCCTCCTCGGTGCTCTTCAATACCAAGCGCCGCTTTCCAAATTCCTCCTCGCATACGCTGTACACTGGCCGCCAGCTCGTTAGCAGCTTCTTCAAATGCACCATATATTGAACGTTCACATCTAGATCAAAGTCGGCGCAGAATGCCGCTACCTGCTCGTAGGTGACCTCAGCGCAACCGATCATCATTTCGGCCAATTTCTTTTCGCTGAGTTGAAACACGTCCGATTTTTGCTGGAAGCACACGAGCGAGTGCCACTTGTTCATGAGCAATATTTTCTCCCAGACAATGTTTGGAGGTACATTGTTGGCTTGCAACAGCTTCGTGCCGAGTTTCGCCATCTTCGCATAGTTCGTCGGCGAATTTTCGTGCCGGCGTAACGCCTGTTCGATGATCTTGATCGACTTGGCGATTGGGAACGTTTGGAGCACAAAATACGTAAGCGATTCGGCGATATCATCCGATGAGATCGTTTGCTTAACCAGATGCGTGTTGCAGTACAGCAAATGCACGTTGAGCGCAGCATGCAACTCCTTCGCAAAATTATCGTGGTACAGGAAGAGTGAATTACGCAACGTTTCGACCAATTGCATTACAGTGAGGTAACTGCCTTCGCTGCACATATTATTAATCACTTGTGTGAAGTCGGATTTAATGCGCGCTTCAAACTCCTCCGCACTGATCGGCTTCTTCACGTATTTTGTGACAATACGATAGGTGTTTAGCTTATTGCTGCCGGCTAGGTAGTCGCAGTACAGCGAAAACATCTTACTCAATCCATTGATCGTAATAAACGGCATCGCAATGATATTATCGCGATAGTGTGGGCGCTTGCATAAACGCGCCGTATTTACTCGCACCGTATCCAAGAAATCGATTGTGGTTCGCAACCAAGTGAATACATAATGACCGCTCTCGCTGCGCACATCGATCATTACCGCTTTGGCGGCCAGCTGTCGCGCCACATTCATGCAATCGTACAAGTTTTGTGTATCGTCGACATCAGCGTCTACATTTTCCGCATCATCGAACGAATCGTCAATGTTGTGCATGCCCACCGCACGAAAGATGAACGTCGCCATCGCGCACATCACATTCGCATCCCGACCATTCTCGTACACGTACGTTGCCAGCTCGCAGATGGTGCCAAAATCACGTCCCAATGTCTCAACCAAATCGAGCATCACCGCATCCTCATTCTTTGCAAAGTGAACGGCGAGCAGTTTGCAAAGGTGCATTGCATCATTGATGCGCATCGCCTTCTGTTTAATAACACGATCTGTGAGCTCTTCTAGTAGAAGAGCGTACAATGCACGTGGACCCTTCGTGGTGCTAAACATTGCACAGGTAACCGGTGTGGTAAAGTGGCGGCGCAATGCAATCACCGCTTTCAGTGCGTCGAGATGCACTTCGACGTAACGATTGCGTTCATGCTGCTTTGATAGATTATACGCCGTATTAACGATGTCGACGGCGTCGCGTTTCTGCTCATTGTTTACGTGTTTGTACTGCAACAACAAACGTCATCCTTAATACATTTGTGCAATTTAATAAAGAATTTTAATAATAATAAGACGCGTGCCCAAGGATGGGGTTGCGGTTTTGAGTCTCCCCCAATTTTCTCAAAAATTTATCAGACTAGCCATGCATGTCTTGTATCTATAGACTCTTGAGGAGGCTCAAGCCCGCGAGTCTACCCTCCTAAGTGTGCGCCTCTGTGGAACGCTTAGAGAAACACAGGTTAAAACAGACTGCTACCGCCATCGCGGCCGCCACAGCTATGACAACCCCATCGGTGTATGGAACGTTTTATCGAAGCCTTTACACCAATAGCAATTGATAATTTATGATGTAACGGCATCGATAAACCGTTTTACACACCACTATCCTATCGTATTACATTAGAAAATACAACTTACATCAATGTACGATGTCACCGACAAACTCAACGCGAACACGTACTTGGAAATGTCCTCCTGAGACTGGTTTTTTAAAAATTTTATGGCCTCTCGTTTGCAACTAAAAACACAATGCATTTATTACTGCCAACCATTTTAAATAAATCCATCTATTTATTTTACCCGCCCTTCTTAAAGTAGTTGCACACAATCAAATGATTCCCTCGCGCTAATCGTTCGTCGTTCACGCATAACGTGCGTACATCTTCAATCATCGTCGGTTCATTGCAATAGATAATCCGATTGATGGCCAACATCTAGATAATTAAATCAAAATTTATTCATTCGATCATAAATTCTTTAATATTCAGCTAATCTAACCGTTTGCACTCGGCATATAATTTGAGCAATTCGAAATTTAGTGTCTAAGGGCACATTTTTATATCAATATATGACTGAGAACATAGTGAGCGCGCAAAGCATCGAGCAGTAACAGTAGGTGTAGTTAGAGATGTGCTCGGTCTTAAGGCAGAGCAATAAGCTTGAAAGCTGTCTAAAAACCATGCACATTTCTACTTCCGTGGTCACTGCTTTGTGTGCTTACTATGTCCTCAGCCAGAGCCTAATTTATGCCAAGGCATCTGCTCGGGGACCGTAATCGCCTACAAATATTGCTTTGTTTAAAATTAATATAGTTAAAAAATCAGAATCAAAATTTGAAAATACAATTCTGCCTTGGGCCCGCGAAGGTCTAAATTAGGTCCTGTCCTCAGCCTAAGACATCCGAAGTTGAAAACATAGGAAATTGCCAAAAACATACCCTATTATATATGAATTCCCATCTGCCCCTAGTATATTGTCTGTGGTATAACGTCGACGTACGAGTGCAACAGTGAAACCTTCTTGCCGACTCCATGTCGACATACTAGTGCAAAGGGTTAAATTAAATGAAAAATTTACCTCGTCACAATCAAGAACAAACTCCAATCGATCAAACTTCAGTCCATATTTCCCCCGATTCAGGACAATGTATTTGTCCTCGTTCTGTAGCTCGCCGCGCAACTTTCCCACCAGCTCCTGGTGCTTAAATTTCAATGCCTGGTGGCACATCTCCTTAACGTGCGCGCCCCACGGCAACGACGCATACTTCAATACGGTGAGTAGCGCGTTCAACTTCACCTCCTCGGAACCGATGCAGCGCCAAATCGATGGCACGATTTGCAGCCAGTAGCATTCCTTGTACGTCACCAGCGTCTAGAATAATGAAAACAAAGTGGTGAAATCTCAGGTGGTGTTTCTTTGTTCGCATAATGTATGCAGAGCCTAATTTACCATAAGGCAGGCCAGGCACCTGCTCGAAGCCCACAAAACACTCTAAATTTATCATCAGAGTAAAGCTGCGTTTAGACAAACAATACTATCGTCTATTGACAATATTTCTAGTATAAATCTGATTAATTTATTATCTCTAATGTTAATATTTATTCTTAAACTTTGAAATTACTTCTAATTCCATCAAGCTCCTTATAAACATGTCAGAAATCTTAAAAATTACTCAAAAATTGCGATAAAACGTAATTATAGGCAACATAACACTTTGTTTGTTATTGTTCCGAATGTATGCATCAACAAAGGCGAGCGATTAAGGTGATTCGAACGTGTGTCGTGACAAACTACTTACCGAAATCTCACTGGCGAAAATCGTATCCGGATTGAAGCAGTTCTTGATCATAAACTCGACGAGAAAATTATTGAGAAATTCGTCGGTGCGGCTAGCCGACATGTTCTTGTGCAGCAGGTCGTGTAAGATCGCATTCGGGCCCTAAAATCATACAATCACTAAGTCGGTGTGTGCGTATAGCGACGAGTTTGATTGCAATTTGCATTCATTGATACGATTTAAACACGATTAATTATTGTTTGATAATAATCTGCAACTTTCATGCAATTTTGAAAATAGAAATCGTGTAATAACTGTCCTTTCTAACACAATGTTGGATTCGTAAAAAACTGAGCGGTGGCACGCGATAAGCGAGCAAGAAATGATGGCCGCAAGCAGGACCTAATTTAGTCCTTCGCGGGCCCAAGGCAGAATTGTATTTATGGGCCCCCTTCCAAATTTTGATTCTGATTTTTTAACAATGTTAATATTAGATAAAGCAATATTTGGAGGCGGTTACAAACCCCAATTTGTCTCGGGCCTCGAGCAGGTGCTTTGCAGTAAATTAGGCACTGCGCATAAATTCAAAGAGAGCAAATAGATGCGGAATTTAATGTTTTTTAAGTTTGCTAATAAACATATTCATGTATATTAGCAAACTTAAAAAGCCGCTCTTCAAATAAGCGAGTTATGAAGCGAAATGTAAGAAATGTAAGAAATTTCATGAAAAAGGGCCCAAGTCACATGTTGGCAGGTTGATAACACGCCTTGTTGAAGACGCGCATACGCCAAAATTCAAAGAGACCAACTAGATGCGCAAGATACGGCTTTTTAAGTCATGTATCTTTTGTATCTTTACATCAGTTTCAGGGGGGAGAGAAGTATAAGTACTACCCACCATACAACAATACCTTTACGCAAACAGCGAGCTTGATATTAATGTTGAAATTGTTACGCAGCAGTTCGATGGTCTGCAACGCCTGCTCAATCTGACACAGCTCATCCAAGATCTCGCAATCGACTTCGGTCGTATCAAAGTGCATCAATACCACCTTCCGATTCATCGTTTCGATGATGCGCTGGAGAAAGTGGAGCGCATTCGATGGAAATTCGTCGCTGCATTTGTGCTCCAAGTGGTAGATCTTCTGCCGCACCCATTTGACGATCGTTTCAAGGGCGATCGGAATGTGTTGAAGCGTTTTCGGAATAAATGTGTTGAAGAACGTTAGCAATGCCGGCGTACGCCACTAAAAATAACAAATATAGATGTTAATCAAGGTATATCAACTCGAATAAGATCGCTTAAATCATCAATCGCACTCAATGTCTTTTTACCCTCGAGCTTCGGTCTCGGAGTGAACACAGATATCCCGTTCGATTAAACAATACACAATTTCGTGCACGTAAACAATATTTTTTCTACAATTGAAGAACTAAATTCAATATTAATAAAAAATTGAGATATTGCAACTTAAAGTAGGCTTATTTAACTTCCATTGATGGTTGCCAAGGAGATAGCAAACAAATAATATTTTTTGAGATTTACTTTGGTAGGCTTTTTATGAAAATGTAAAGCGATACAAACTAGATTTGTTCGCCTAGCCAAATGTTAGAATTGTTTAAATATTGTTTCATTTAATCCGTTTATTATTTATAAAAATCGCCAAATTCGCGAAAATGAAAAGCCAACTTTTTTGACAGTTATAGAAAAAAGTAATTCCATTTTCCACAAACAATTAATTTTCATGCACATTAATATTAATATTCATCGTCGCACCTGATTCAAGTAGCTGAGCATCGCTTCAATGTTACCGACCTCCAAATTCAGCATCGTCGATGCATCGAAACGCGAATACAACACAATGCACTCCTCCACGTTCATCTGGAAGCAAACAAGCAAGATTAAATCAAATACAAAATTCAAAATAACAATATTTTATACCTGCTTCAATCGCTTAATGAAGTAATCAACCAAATTATGCTCTTGAAACGATGACCAATCGTCGTCAAAATATCGGCAACGCGATAACATCGTGTACGTGCCAAATAAATAGTCGGTTTTAACCAATTCGGAACGTAACGTTTCCTTCTCGCCATCATTTCCCTGAAAGAATAAAAAGTGTTTAATTATAAATGCTAACACTTTTAGTTTATTTACTTCAAGATCGTTGCTGGCTTTGAAACATTGCTAATGTACTTGAGGACAGTTGCAAAACAATCTAACCAACCACAAATGGTGAAATCGAATCTAGTCTTCTACTCCTGTCAATTTCGTTTTAAGTATTAATGGTGTCTTTGAAAATTTATTTAACTATAATTTTAATACTTTTTTTAAAGTTTAATTACAATTGAATCTTTCAGCACTGGACTGAGTTAGTCAATTGTAAATTTTGACTATATATTTATCGCCATTCATCCTCAGGAAGAAATCCAGCGTAAGTAATATTTTAGTTAAAATATAAATATACATGAATTTGAAGCCTTATATTCGATCAATTAGTGAGAAGTTTTTGTCGCTTTAAAATATTTTTAATTTACTTTTAGATGGTTGCATGACTTATCAACCAATGATTCAAATTCAAGTCTAGTAGCTTCCTGTCAAGATATTCTTAAAGTATTTATTTATGATGACTTATTTATGCACCAGTGATGAATATTTGTGATGCCAATATTCAGAAGTTTAAGATTCTACCGCAAATGCGAACGCCCAGCTACGTGCCTGCTAAGATTTTGAACTGTTTGCATACCGAAACATTAATCTTTTTATGGTAGTTTTGTTACTTTACTTGAGATTTGTGTACCAACCTTAAAATCCCTAGGATTTAGTTTCATCGCATAATCGAAAACCCGCCGCATACAATCCGAATCGCAAGTGACTGTCAGGCACGACATAATCTGAAAGCGATAATCCTTAACGGAGATAAGCAGCTCCAACAGTTGCCCGATTTCGTCCGGTTGACAGTGCACCTTTTCGACGATCGCTTCCACCTTCGCCTTATTGATCGGCGCCAAATCAAGCTGATATTTCTTCGCCAATTTTTCGGCCTCGACGATGCACCGCTTGCGGAGCAAATTCTCCAGCCGCTGTTGCGGCTGCGTTTCGTAGACGATCTGCAACCTTAGCTCATTACCGCTTGCCGAACGAACGATGAACATTTGCGCGTCGAAGATGTTATCGGATTTGATTAGGTGCATCACATCCGACACCTGCATCGCATAGACTTGAAGCAGTTGCGGATATTTATAAAGCGCAATCGATTCGATCTCGCCGGTTGTATTGGCGCATATCAAACGTTCGTCGCGCTGCTTATAGAATATGAATGAGGCGTAGCTGGCGTCGAGTCGGCGTACGAGCAGCGTACTGGCACAGATGAATAGCATCTCACCGAAATTGGTTAGTGCTATAAATTGGCTACAAACAGGTTATAAGTAATTTATAGATTAATTTCGTTCGTTCTCGAATGATGGCTTTTGCTATAAATAATTCATGACTGATTTTGGAGGTTTTTTACAAAACGCATGTTTTTGAGTTCGTCCAAGATGGGAGTATTTGTGCCAACTAAAAAGCATTTACGGGAAGTGTTAGAGATGGATGGCAAACGATTGACGGGGCAAAACATTTTTTTTTTCGGTTGAGGTTATGGTAGTGTATCCACTTTTTATCCACCGACACAATTCAATGTAAACAACCTGCATATTATTGCAAGATATGTGACCTTAAGAAACCTCCAAAATCAGTTATTAGTGTCAAATATTTATAGCAGTAAGAGCAATCAATCGAAAATGGACCGAATTAACTTATACACCCAATAGTTTAACAGTAACACTATATGAAACTCACTTAAAATTGTAGGGGAAAACTGATTCCAGTTCTAATGCGACGCCGAATTCAATGCTATCCTCTTCGACGTCGTACACCGCCAATTCTTTGCCATCCAGAAGCAGTAAATTACCAGTGGTGGCTGCCGTATCAATTCGAAAACCAACATCATGCAAGAGGCAATGTTCCAATCGCAAGGTATCGCTTGTGGACAATGTTATTCTAAAAAAATGAATGTAGATGAGTAATAGAAGCAACAAAATAGAGATTGAGGGAAATATAAAGGCGAGCTCCATAATAAATTATTCAAATTGCATAAAAGATGGTTAAAGTATAGGCAAAAAAATGAAGCTACTTAATTAATTAAATAAATATGCATGTAAAAATTATGATTCCAAATCGGCAAGTAATTTCTGGGCAACACAATGTATATAAGAGTTATGGACAGCCCAAAGTTCTGGAGTCGGGTCGGGCTTCTTAGGACAAACTGAATCAATTAATTTGTCAAAGGCAAATGAGGACGAAGACACAGAATCATAGCGGTTAACTCAACAAATATGAATTCAAATCGCACCCCAGCTGAATAATTCAATTGTGAATTCAAAAACATATGCACAAATTTTCGATTTAAGAGCCAAATTATTTAATTTTCCCTACCTGTGGATCTGTCCGTGTGTGGTGACCATCAAGCATCGTATGCTTCCATCGTATTCCTGTGCTGTGGGTTCGACAAACACACCGACAAATAATCGGATGCCGGCAAATTGCTCGCCATCATTCGTACAAATGCACCTGAAACATATTATTTATATCGAAAATTAATTATCACATGTTTTTGGCGTAGATTGTAGAACATACGCCTTGATAGTAGTTTTGTAGTTGTTCAAATCGACGACGTAAACATTCCCCGAATGCAGACCGATGATCAGATGATCGTCGGCGAGTGTAATCGCTTCGATGTTTGAATCGAAGCTGCCGCAATACACAATTCGCTCGATGAAATCATCGTCGCCGGCGAATTGCCACCATTGGTTGCCGACTGTGAGAAAGAGTTTACCGGCTTGTTTCAAACTGTGAACGGGGATGTCGCTGGGAATCTCTGCCTCCTAAAACGTATCGCATTGATATGGTATGGTTGTTTATAATATAGATATAGTGCATACATCTTTGCGGAGGATTGCCAATAGTGTGACCACCTCGTAAAGGGAATCCTGGGCGGTGATGCGGCCGCCAAAGTTCACTGTCTCATCGTCCGGATTGAATAGTTCGATTTCGTACTCATCCATTGCTTTGTTGTGTGATGCATCAGTTGCTTAAATTCCTTTTCCTTTAATACAATAATTACACCATTCATTAATATAACAAACTAAAATATTAAAACACGTAGTTGGTTTTCTCAATAATCTAGTGCAATGCTTACTTCTTAGCTAGAAATGTAACAATTAACCCACGATCTGAACAAAAAAAGAATTCAGGTAGATTTCACTGAATTTGACCAGTACACATGAGACGGCTGTTAGAAGCTAGTTTCACACCGCTAAATCATAAAATCAAAACAACTTGGAAGTTATTTTAAAATTTATAATTTCTTACATATCTACGCAAAAAAGAATAAATCAACTACTTCATTTATATTACCTTTAATTATATATTAATTATGTTTATTTATTAACGACAAAAGTAGATTTACTTACCATATGGTGTGAAACCGGCTTTGTTCAAATATTGACAGCGTTGTCATATTTCATATATAACTCGCTCGTATTTAAAATGATGCAAAATTTAACATAAAAAACTCTAGTCAGAAATATTAAATTTAATTATAACAATACATGCTGTGCCAATTAAATTTCCATTTTGAATATATTTTGCACATTTTTTTGACTTAAAAGATGATGTTTCTGACAGCACTGACAACTGTGTTTCAATTTTGACAGATTGGTGGGGATATTGTAAATAACAATAATTTCAATTTTAAAAAAATCCAAATTCCACCAAAACAATGATTAGAATCGTTAAGAAATAATTCTCCATCTGCTTACTAATAATAATTACGATAAAATACTTTAGTAAATATAAAATTGATAAAAATATAATCATTTTACTATTTTTTAATCATTGGTGCAATGTTGGTTGCAATAAGAATGCATAGAATAAACGTACTCAAATTTTTATTAAAATCAGTAAAAACTGTAACAAAAACAAGCGCTAAGACAAATTTAAATCTTGGGAGATCGTGTACGCCGCCACGTACATCATGTAGACGCGATGCGCCTCAAAGTTCTTAATCGCAAAGTCGCGTGAAAACTCCCAGTTGTACAGGTCCCGATACAACGGCCGGGTGTACTTCATACGTCCGACCTCGTTCACCCAACCGATCGTCGGCGGTATGATCTTCTCCCAGTGGGCGCGAATACCCACTCGCAACCATCTAAACTTAATCTCGCAGTTCTTCGCCTTGGTGAAGTGGAACACCTGGTCGAACTTGTCCAGCTTGGCGATCGGCTGCGGCTCCTCCTCGAGCAATTTTTGCAGAAATTGAATGTGCAGCTGCGTATCAAAGTCTGCATCGGTGAATGGACAGTCGCTGGTTACGTCCCACGCCATCCAGCGGTCGCGTAACGCCTCAATCTTGTGATAGATTGTCATATCGTAGTCGGGTATCGTCGGCGGCATGCCTGCCTTGTGCAGCCATTTACTCCAGCTGATCATTCCACTAGCCTTCGGGAATTCCTGCTCGAAGAACTTTTGAAAGTCATCGGTGGTGATTGATTTGTATTTGAAAGTGTCAAAATACTTGCGCAGGAATGGCTCAAACACCACTATAAACAATTAAGCGCAACATTAGTACGTATGTTACCATGGTAACAAAACAACGTGT
>JARJDW010016933.1:0-12441 GCA_030264715.1 Adinopsis sp. GC000173 | reverse complement strand
TTAAATATTAGTTTTGCATTGTTTTTGCGTTGGAGGGTGCTAGTTTAGATGTGATGGTAAATGGCATTGATTAAAAATGCGCTTTTCATTGCATTTTAAATAATTAAAAATTCGTTTTGAAATACGTTAAATAAACGTACCTATATTCTATATAGGCAAGGCTAGAATTTAAAATGTACATAAAGTAATGAAACGGCGCACGATGCATTTCATAGAAAATATATTTTTATGCAGGTATACAAAAATAACATCGAAATGAAAAGTTTTGCATTAATTTCAAGTAAAATTCATGTAAAATTCGATTAATTTATGTACAGCTTCTTAAACAGAATTATTGTTATTAATATTTCTAGTATGTTGTAAAAAACAGCTCTGAACCTTTTTGTTTTCACACAAAAAAATTTCACGAGTAAATAGACTCATATTTTTGACTAAACTTTAAAATGTAAAGAAAAGTAAAGAAAAGGCAAGCAATGAATGTAGTTTTTGGAATAAGAAATTGTAGAAAAATAGTATGAAAATGAAAAGTTTTGCATAGATTTAAAGTAACATTCTTACGGAAATATGAGATTTTTGGCTGGTTTTTGGTTACTTTATATACCTACGTTTTTCATACAAATTTTTGTTGACAGATTATTAATCGTTAATAAATTATTGCACTTAGTAGCTTCACATTCTTATTTTTGTTAAAAATCCACTACTATTAACTATTTTTTATTATGTTATGTAAGAAAGTAATAGAAAATATTCGCATTTTGGTTCTAAATTGAATTGATTGAAATTGCATTTTCTTTTTTGGATAAAACCCTCTTTTGTCTAAAATTTTAGTCAATAATTTTAGTTAAAATATATTGTTTTGTTAGGTAATCACTAAATTTGCACGATTTTATGAAAATTTACTAGAAGGAAACTTCATATTACCACATGAACAACGAAACTGTTTATTTATGATAAAATGCATTACGTATATATAGGAAAATTTCCGAACATGAATGGAAAAAGAATTTATTATGCAATAAACGCTAATAATAATAAAGATGTTATTATTTCCTCGAAGGCGTGCTTTATGCAGCCAACTATTTTAACACATGTTGGTGGTAATTTAGTTATAACGCCAACATCTATTTTTACAATCAACATAATATTTTTTTATGGCTATTAACATAATAATAATAATATTTGCATACTTGGTGTTGATTATACCTAATAACATTTAAAAATACAGCGCATATTTTATGTAAGACAAACTTATATAAATGATATACCAACAAGAGATGGTAAATAAAAGTAGGTTTATGATTTCCATTATAAATGAAAATAAATATTTGAAGGCATCCCTTAAATAATTCATTCGCAACGACATTCATTCTATAATTTATTATCGATTTTTTGGGTTAGTAGGTATATGTACCTATAGGGGGACGAGTGATTTCCGAAAATGAAAACTAATTTATTTATTTTGGCGCAAAAAAGATTAATCGTTCGGCTAAAAAGTGCGCTACATTGTTTTCCGGATAAATAATGAAATCAAATGTCACATACATATTGAAGTTAAAAGGTGTATGCGAGGAAAAAAACACACACATATAGAGACCGTTTCTCGCTCGCACAATAATGTTGCTCTGTACTTTTTCGCCTCTCCTCTCTTCTTTCTCTCCACATCCAGCCTCATCGTTTTGCTGGCTTGTGTGTGTCGCTGTGTGGCGGGCGCGCGCCGCCCTCGCACCACTCGTCTCTCTCTCCACATACAGAAAGAAAAAAGTGCTTCTTCATGTTCAGCTCAAGATGACATCTTCCTCTGTTGTAATGTCCACATCACGTCTGATAAGATGATTATGTCAGCGGCGCACGTCCTTTCTCGTGTCATCATTTCAAAAGATGACTTTTATCCACACGCCGGCAAGAAGAAGAGAACGGACTGAAATTATTCTTGAAATATCGTACGAAATGCTGGCAGCATGCATGAATGTACTACATAATGGTTCATACATCACACACACACACATATACGAAGAGAAATTTTATCAAAAAATATATTTCATTCGACGCGACTTTAATCTAATATTGCGGGCTGAATTTCGCCTCTCACAATTTAATATAATAACGCGCACACACAGACACACATTCCAGCCGTTTTCATCGACACCAATTTTATATGTAGGTAATCAGCCATCAGTGTTGTTTGCTCTTTCAAAAAGGATATTCATTTATACCACTCAACATTCATTCAAATCTCTTTCATTTACTAAATAGTATATAATAACCCAGTGTGGCTGGATTTAATAACGCACGCCGTTTTATTATCTTACATAACTTTTTGTAAAGCCGGTCGTCATTTTTTAATAATAATGCATGGAAGTAAAAAACATTATTTATCGATTATTATGTAAAAACATTCTACATGATTAATTTAATTTGATTCCAAAATTAATGGGAGTATAAATATTTAGAGTGAATCACATGCTATAATTTTATTAAAAAGCCACATATTATTAATCCCGAAAAAATCGATTTGTATACTTTGAGATAGAATTTCAAACAAATTATGCAATTAAAATAAATACCTAAATTGAATTAAATTTGTGTTTTTCGGAACTAATTAGATAATTATTGCATTATATTGAAATTGTATACATATTTCGAATGTAATTTTATACATCTAGTAGTTAATTCTCATTTAAACAAATTCAATATTAAAGTGATTTAAAAGTGTATAGCTGAAACATATTGATTTACAAACAATATTAATTATATTATAATTTATGCTACCAACCAAGAATTGCCTAGTAATCAATGATATTATATTATCATGGTGCACCAAATAAACACAGCAAGTATCATGGAATTCATAAAGATTTCTAAGCTTCTAGTTTCGCATTCATTGCCCTGACTGCAGTTACATTTTTGAATAAAAATTTTGTTACATTTTATAAAATCTGTGTTAAGCCAGCGAATTGTTAACACCCTTTAGTAGCAAATAATATAATCTATCGATTATGTTATATACCTAATATCATTCTGCTTGATTAAATTTACTCACAAAATTAATATAAACATTTAGAGTAATCACATGCTAATTTATTAAAAGCCGCATTTTAATAATCATCCGAAAAAACGTGAAGCAAAAATCGATTTGTTTATTTTGGGGATAGAATTTCAAGCAAGAATAATCCAATCCGTATGATGATTACACCACATTTTTTTCCGCACTAATTATCCAAAATTGTCCGTCGTGTGCATTACTTACGCATGGCAATGTTAAATAAAAGAATGTTTTATTCATCTCGAATTTAGTCTAATAAAATTTTATTCAAATTTAATAGCATATATTCTCAGCGATGCTAAATCAGCTGGTTTTTAATATTATTTATAGGACCGTATGAGATAATATTTCTGTGCACAGTGTGGTGGAAAATATTAATGAAATTTCTTAGAAATTATAAAATTGATTAATTAACAAGTTTTTCAAGAGTTTAGCAGCACCAATGCTTAAATAAAGATTCTTTTTATCTAAGCGATACTCAGTGTAATAGATTAAAACGAGCAAAAATGTAAAATACAAATAATATTTAGTTATTAGATATAGCTTTAATTGTCAAGAATAGTCAATCATGATAAGCAATTTCATATCAAATTAGTCGGGTTTTTATAATACGAGATCACTTGGAATGGATGGAAATAATTAAATTGTCTAGACTATAGAAAATTGATTCATTAACAGGATTTTTTGTAGGTACAAGTTTACCTGTACCAATACTGAAATAAAAGTTATTCTTACCTAAACGGTACACAGTCTAATAGCCCAAACCGAGCAGAAATGTAAATAATATTTGGGTATTATGTTTTTCTGCTTTTCATAATATTATAAATGATTTCATATCAAATCCGTCACTTTCTAATAATATAGGATCGTTTGCGATAAGATTTCTATAGAGACAGTGTGGTGGAAAAAAATTAATGAACTTGCTTAGAATGTATAAAATAGATTGTGATTAATTTGTCGACTACTCAAGATTGAAATATTCTTTTTCAAAAGAGGAGAATTACTTTTTTATTTCTAAATAAAAGTGAGTATAAAGGTTGTACTTTATTGGTTGTTTGGTGGATTTACGTTGAGGAATTAATATACATTAGATAGAACAATATTGTTCAAGAGCCGTTTGGTGAAAGACTGCTGAGGGTAGAAAGGAGAGCGGCGTCGGGACGGACGAGGCAGCAGATAAAAGCGCGCGCGCTGCAAGATAAAAATCGTGTATTTGGTAAAAAGCACTTTTTTGCGTTCTTTCGACGTTCCTTTCAAGCCGAAACTCCCCGTCATTTATCGAACGATAAAAGTTATCTGACATAATTGTTTCTTAACTCGATTTGATAATGCGCGTAGGTACGACGAAAAGAAGTATACTAACTGAAATAGTTTTTTTTTTTTACTTTATATATGATGAATCATTTTCGTACATTCGCCAATACGTGCCCGAACACACATTTTCCAACTCTATATATACTATATAAAATTTCATTGTGCAGTGACATTTGCTATTGATTGAATATCATCCAGGTTTCAAGTGCTGAATTAGCTTTTATTGAAAAATTCTTAGTGGTATAGAAAATCAGATCAAAATTTATTTGAAGGCTGAAATTATTTTTTCCAGCCACAAAAAATTTGATATAAGGCACTCTTTCTTTTCAATTTTCCCATTTCTTTCCTCTCCTTCTGCTTTACTCGATTGAATTAAACGCGTACCACCACCAGGGCGATTGAAAAATGATATTAAGCGCACATTGTCACTGTTTTGATTTAATTCAATTCCACCAACTCTATTCCACACTACGAATAAGTTTTTGTTTTAAATATATATATTGTAGTATTCAAATTGGTGTCGCAACTTTCTAATGTGATAATAATTTATAGTTGACGCATTTCATAAAATTGCGCCGGCAACTTTGTCAATAAATTACGGAAAGAGTGGCACTGCGCCGCGGTGGCGGTGTGTGTTATTTGTACGTCAATATTATTTCGAATTGTGCGGTGAAAGAAGAAATTTGTTTCTCAAAGTGGAATGTCACTCGCAAAACGTTCTACACTTGAAATAACAATAATGTTGATTGTTTGGTATACTAATAATAATTTACATTCTTTTATTAAAAATTAATTGCTAGTAGACATAACTTTCATGATTTTTTGTTAAATTCTCTCAAACTTCCTCTACAAAAATATTAAAACTTAGTTAAAAGTGGTTCTAATTAAACTAACTTTTGAATATGATTGTGAAGTGGGTTTTTTGAGTTCAAAATTGTGCTGAAAACTGCTTTCAATGACAAGTATTTTAAATTATGATGCCTTTTTGTTTCACTTCATTTGCACTTTGCCAATTCTTTTAGAAAAAAAAAATTATAAAACTACTTCATAATTGTTCTATACCTACTTTTAGTAACTTTTGAATAAAATTTTCTCGCTATTTAAAAATGCTTTTTAACAGAAATTGATATTTATGGAAATGTTTGCTTAACAAATATTAGGTAAAGAGATAAATATAATATTTTTTTGTAAAATTGTATAAAACACATTTCAATTTAAAATCCGTGACAAATTATAGAGATTTGTCAACAGCGAGTTCTAAATTATGTTTCGCGACGTAAAATTGTGCAAAACATCAACAAAAACGTCACAATTTTCAACATTTTCGTCAAATTTGTCTCAATTTCCAACAAACTTTTCTTACATATTTACTTCCCAACTTGGAGTGGTTTAACCTAGAAAAAAATCTCAAGGAAATTGCGTTTAAAAAGTCGACCGTTTCCTATCATGTAATAAAAATAATCATCAAGTTTTGCTAATTCCCACGCCTAATAGAAAAGCCCTTTCATCCATACCGCGCACGTATAAACCTTGATTTATTTCAGCCAAGCCGCTTTTCGCGCGTAAAAAATGTCAACGCCGTTGAAGTTTCTGTGCTACTACCAGGGATCTCAAAACATTATTTTATCTTATCCGCTAAACAAGTTTAATCCGATCTGGAATCTTCCACACACAGTGACACGACGACGATGCCACCAACAGCACGTTCACACTCGCCAATAATTTTCCATTCTCGTTTCTATAATAATAAACTCGTCCTAAACCCAAATTATTAGCGGGATTTGCTAGCGCGCGCCGTAGCGCAAAAAAATCTATAATAGAGCTTCAATGTCTCATCATAAAGTTGCAGCGACAGCGCAAATAAACATAAAAAAGACGACGGGCGATGGTGACGGTGGAGGCGGCGACGACGGCGCTATGCAAATGACGCGAATCTATACGAGAGAGCGAGCGCGCCGCTGTTGCGAAAACGCAAGAAAAAAGATGAATAATTTGCAATTTGCTTTTTCAATTCGACACATTGCGTATTCACCGAAATTCAATTTTGAGATAATTGAATGACTACCAAACTATGCACTAAGAGAATCTTATTTTCTAGCGGCTACGAGCAAATTGCTTTCGAGACATCCATCTAACGAACGCACAACTTTATTAAGCGACGGAAACAGCGTGCCGCCGCCGCCACCGTCCCCGCCTGAAAAATGCCTGCTCCAAATTAAATTACACCATCTATCTGATAAAATCACCTGTCAACGACATATTTACGAATGCTTTACGATGCGAAATAAATATATATACTTATATACATGCTCGCTAGCGCTATCACCCGCCATCATCAACATTCGCCGCAAACGTAATTAGAAAAATATAAAAAAATACGCGCGCGCGCGCATCATTGACATTTTATTTATAAAAACAATCATTAATATTCAACAAGTACCTAAATAAGTAGATATCATAAATTTTTTATGGTGAGATATAATTCCGCAAACGCTTATTATTCCACTCATCTTTAAGTGCCTTTCTAGAGCGCTGTCACTTTATATTAAATTTACTTAATAAATTATTTAATAGTTGCGGCTGATACAATAATAACATTGTTGCATTTTGAATAAATATGCAATAAATTATTAACCTACATATAGTATATATACTATATACGTGCACTTTATATGCTCATAAATATGTTCTCATTTTACACCAATTTTTCGCTCGTTCAATGAAAATGCCATGAAACGTACATATACCTGAAATTTATTGTTTTTAGCGTCTGTTAATTTTTAAGATACATTTCATGATGTGCTACGGTAATATTTTGACTAGATTACAGCAAATTAAATTGATAAACTATTTTAACAATTCTTGACATTGAAGTTATTTGATAAACTTTAATATTGGTGTACAATTATATAATTGTTCCATTTTGCATAAACATGTAGGTAATTAATTATTAATATATTATATATAGTCCACTTTATATGCTCATATATGTTTTAGTTTACATCTTTTTTGCTTATTGAATGAAAACTCTATTAAACCGTTCTCGAAATTTATTACTTTATAGTGTACCGGTTAATTTTCAATATTTTTTAATAATTTTTGAAGTTTTAAAGTTGTCCACAAAGTACTCATTAGTGCTCATTGGTGTTCACTGGTACTCATGGTATTTATGGTGCTCATGGTGCTTATGATGCTTATTAGTGTCACTGGTGGCACTGGTGCTGTAGATGCTCCCTGGTATTCATTTTTGCTCATTGGTGCACATTGGTGCTCATTGATGCTCACTGGTACTCATTGATGCTCACTGGTACTCATGGTACTTATGGTGCTGATGGTGTTTATGATGCTCATTAGTGTCACCGGTGGCACTGGCGCTGTTGATGCTCCCTGGTATTCATTGGTGCTCATTGCTGCTTACTGGTGCTCACTGGTGCTCACTGGTGCTCATTGATGCTCATTGCTGCTCACTGGTACTCATGGTACTTATGGTGCTCATAGTGCTTCTAATGCTTATTAGTGTCACTGATGACACTGGCGCTGTTGATGCTCCCTGGTATTAATTAATGCTCACTGGTGCTCATTGTACTCATTGAAGCTTGCTGGTGCTCACTGTACTGGTACTGGATTGCCATTTTTAGTTAAATACATTTTCATTTCACATTAATACAAATCAAAGTCATGAACTATTGCAACTTAAAGCATTTAATAAATTATTTAATAGCTGCAGCTGATACGATAATAACGTTGTTAGATTCTGCATAAATATACAATAAATTATTAAGCTATATCGGTTCTTGTGCACTTTATCTTGCCATAAATATTTTCATTTTACTATATAATTTTTTGTTTGTTGAATGGAATATAGCCATAAAAACGTTCCTGAAATTTATTGTCGCTAACGGCTGTTAATTTTCAACATTTTCTATGATTCATTCTTCTATTAATTTATTGATTTAGTTTGAGTTTTTTATATAAATTTATTGACTACATTTCAGTTTGTCGCTAATAATTTTAACCACATTCCAGCAAATCAAACTGCGCGTCGATAAACTATTCGAAAGCGTCTAGCAAGACATTTGAATAATGTTTCTTATCGGAAAGCGATAGTAAATTGCCTTAAAGTGTCACCGATCAAAAAATCTCTCTCTTGCAAACTGCAATTGAATTCACTAATTCACTAAACTTTTCAACTTTATCTAGACGCCACTCCGGTCGTTCCATATTTTTCCAACGAATTTAAGTTTTTTGCGGCGGGGTATAATTAACGTGAGTGCGGTTAAAAAATTATATATGTAGAAAAAAACCAGCGCCGTATAAAAGCACAGTTTTGAACGCTTTCAAAGTTTAATTATACTTGAAACTGCATTTGTATCTACAATCGTTGCAAACCATTGAATGAATTCACTAACTCACTTTGGTTAATTGTCGCTAAACAACCCATTTTTTGTCTGTGTGTATGGGTGCAGTTAAACGAATTACTCTGAATTATGTTCCAAAAAATCAATTATATGTAGATGATACATGATCGGCTTATTTATAACATTTTATCGATTTTGCAATAGCGAAAAGCGCGGTTTTTTTCCTACGTGGATGATGTGAAAGGGGGATGATTCCATTTCATTCCATTCCATCCATAGCGCGCGTAAAAAATGACGAATGGGATAATTCATTGATAGCATAGAGCGAGTGGCGTGAAGACGAGTTGGAAAAAAAGCGCGCGCGGTGTCTCCACATTGGGGGCCAGGTGGGTTGTAAAGGGTGCGAGCGCATCGGACGAGTATAAAAGCTCTCCGGTAGGGAAAAGCTTTGCACGTCACATAGCGTGTGCTAGATCAATACCCAGCGCATACCTGACTTGACGCTAGAAGAGCACAAGCCAACAGGTAGCGTGATGAAAATTTCATTTACAATGGCTATATAAAAATAATACGCTCCTTTTTTGGGAATGCAAAAATTTTTGGTTTGCTATATGTGTATGTGGTGGTGCAACGCGCGTTCACTCTTCGTTCGTTCATTGGGGGGGCTGACTTGGCTGGCTGCCGCTCGCTCTGTTGCGAGGGATTATTGATTTTAATATCACAACTGTTGCTATTTTAAAACAATTTTTTGTCGAGCGTAATGCCACAAGTGGCAGGCATTTATTAATATTGTAGCGAAAACAATGCGTTCAAATGACAGTTAAATATTACGACTGTCACGCAGATGTCACGTCAAATCATTCGATCGGAATTGGAAATGGTTCTGTTTTGGCGTGTGTGTGCTTTTCTCGCTCCCATGCGTGCTAGAGTCGAAGCAATCTGCGCTTTTTTGTATGTTTTCTATTAAAAGCGGGGGGCGACGAGCTGAAAAATCATGCTCACGTTATTAAATTTAGCTGTTTAAATTAATTTGAGTATAAGCACTAATTAGATTATGAAATTTGCGCGCGCGTTTTATATATGTATATTAAAAGCGTACAGCAAACGTATAGAGCGGATGCGATTAAAAACACATATTACTAGCTGGGTGCAAAGTGCGTTTATTTTTTAATGGACAGGTAAAGAGTATGTGGCGCGCAGCGCACGATGATACGTCGTCGCCACTCGCCTATGACAGTTTTTAATTAAATTTCTCTACTTCACTATGGACCGGCAGCAAAAGTTTTTCACCAGCCAGCTGCAAGTAAATCACAATTAATTAAAGACGCCAGCGCGCGCGCACTTTTTATTAATTTCACGCCGCTCGAATTTTAAGCGCGCACCATCAATGCATTTTCCTCCTTTTTTTACTACTCCTACCATCATCATTATCAACAACAACAATGCAATGCGTTGGACGTGGCGGTGGTGGCTTTTCGTATTTTATTATATTGTTGTTGTTGTTGTTGTTGAAAGTTTCTCCTCGCGCTTTGGGCGGCAGCGGTGACGGCGGTGGCGTAATGCGTGGGCTTTTGCATGTTACATTAAAAGCCGAGGTACCTACACACATACGTTTCGCCCACATTCATGCAAAAAGTAACGCAGATTTATTATAAATTTTATTGTTTTGAGGGCATGCGAAAGCAAACAATCGTTATACTTTCAGATTAATAAAAAAAAACAACAACATCAAAAACACCTACTGCTATTTTATGTTAAAATTTAACAATTTTCTAGCGCATATCTGCGAGCAATTAAACGTTGCTCTTCAATTTTTTTGTATAATAAAACTTTTTAATATTTATTTAGCTGCAAATTTATATTATTCTATGCTTTTTAATAGCAGATATTTTAATAAAAATACAGGTGAAAATGATACTGTAATGGAATGGGGCATTTCCTTTTATTATATACACCCGCTACCACAAGAATCCGATCGCTTTTTCAAACTTACCGCCTTATGGAATACGCGTGTACTTAGAAAATCGTAGTTGGCGTTGTATCATTGTAATAAGACATACTACTAATTAATTACTAGATATTTTTAGTTGGCTTTGTTTATTCGCTTAGGGTCAATTTCGATTGCAGATGATCGGATTCTTGTGGTAGCGGGTGTATAATATATATCTAATCCATCAATAAAGCATTTGTTACTTATTTTTGCTACTTTTTGTATAAAAATTCTGCGAAGTAGTAAAGTATAAGACCAACGGATTTCAAGTACAATTTTCTATTAAAATTGATTTCATGTTATTTATAAAGCACTTTAAAAAGTCATAGCAGATATTTGTGATCATTATACAACGGATACGCAAACTAACTTTAAATATTTCTGGAAAATTAGTTGGGCGAAAAAAATTATTTTTGCGAACTGATCGTTAAATATATCTTGGAATTAATAGAAAAGCGTTATTACATATTTGCGAAATTCTGTTGAAGTTTGTTCCTCTTAGGAGCAGATGAAGTGCATCCTTCTTAGGAACACCATCTACTCTAATATATTGCGTTCTTCTTAGGAAAGTTTAATTGAAGATGCCCTACTAAGCGCTTTTCTAGAACTATAAATTATTATTAATTTTTTTCAAGTTAAACATAAATTTTAACGTTCAAAATACAACTTGTTAATTTATTAACAAATCTATTTGGTTTTAATAGAAAAAACTAATTAAAGTAGCATTTTATTTACCTACTCAAACAACTTAGTATAATTAGTGTTTGCCTCATTATTTTTAATTAAGTTCCTTTATAGCGCGAATTGCTTTCAATCAGCTGTTGAATATGTTAGGACTGCGAGCTTCAGCAAGAAAAAAAATAGATTTAAATTGGAGGCTTTCAACAACTTGCGCGCAACAATAACAACATTTCAAAGCCGAGCATAATGTTCCAAATAATCAAAACGATGCTGTAGATGGGTTTTAAGTAGCGAGGTGTTACTTTTCCCATTCACATTCAAATTAAATTGTTCTTGTTTACTTTGCCTACATACACCTACACGCCGAAACCAAATAAATTTCTCTCGCAGCTAATCTGCATGTGTGCGCGGGAGAAGGTTTTTTCGCGCTCGCACGCTTTTGATATAAATGCGGCAACGGCTCATAACTAAAACAATTCGGAAGCGATCAGCGCGCTAAAAAGTTTTCAATAGTTTTTTTCCCTTTTTCGTTTCTCTCTTTTTTTTGAACAACTACTCATGAAACTCGCTTTTTTGCCGTTCGCAGGGCTCAGCGACAATATTATCTTTTCTTTATCTATCTACGCGCGCTGGAGAAACTTTCCTCCGTTTTTTTCGCCTTCGCCGCTCTTTTGAAAATAACTTTTCTTATAAATCCGGCGCTCGGAAACAAGCGCACGAAGACGCCTAGTAGAAGAAGAAGGTGGAGAAGGCCCGAATAAAGAAAATAGCCGATGTGTGTGTGCGCGCAAACAAAACAAACATTACGAGTGAGTGAAAACTCGACGTCGTGTCGCGCTGCAAAAATTGGGTGTGTGTGCACACCGGTCAGGCGGCGGCGGCGGATCGGCTTTGTTTGCGCCCCGCTTAAATGACCAAACTTAAATTATATTTGCTTGACTAAGATGGATTTAATTAATGACCTTTCCAGCGAAACGACAACACTCAATGTCGTCGCCATTTATTTTCGTCGTGCTTCAAATTGAAATAAATAACGGCTGCTCGGCGCGCGCGTG